>JAADWZ010000233.1:0-45941 GCA_023336445.1 Pythium dissimile | reverse complement strand
GCAGTATGGGAGAGAGAGAAGCGGCTTGTGCACCCTCTTTTGGAATTTCAGATCGAGGTTTTGTCCTTCGCGCCGGAAAAACCTCATTGGTGAGGGAGGGCCGACGTACTGATCCAGCAGATGGCTCGCACAAAGGTTGGGCTGGGGAATGCTGGCGTCACTGTTTGGTGTTTTAGGTCGGAACAACACGGAGTGGCATCGGCGGTCAGCAGTCTAGCGACCCAGCGATCGAGGTGTCCGGATGCAGCGAGTAAAGCTACGGCTACTCGTGAGAGACATGTGCGCCGTCTCGCAGACCGCACAGTTCTCCAGTTGAGCGCTATCCAAGATCGGGTCCGAATCCTGATCCTGCAGGGCAACTGCCTGATAGCGAGATGGTTATCATGTATGAAAGGTATTAACTATTTTGATCACATTCACACTGGATTTACAATAACTTCGATCCGAGAATTTACAACGGGTATAAAATGATAGGATGTCAAGATCGGGACCGTTCAACATCACGTCTCAAGCTTCGGTGCGAAAGGGATCCGAAGAAAGCAGGAATGGCGACGCCCTACATAACGGTGCTGTAGCCTGGGGAGGGAGGGAGGCGCTGTAGGCTACCAGAGAATGAGGAGAATCCATTCACTGATTTGCGGAAGGAGACATGAGCGATTACAAGGAGTGCGAGGAGTTCAAAGAGCGCGTGAAGGCATGCTACGGCGACTGGTTCCATCGCCTCTGGGGCGGCTCGTTCGACCGCGCCAACTGCGACCACGAAGTGAACGCTTTCCGCCGCTGCGTGCAGGTAGGAGATAATTGTTGATTCGTGGGAGGGCCTGTGACGGCGTTTGAAACGACGCTGTGGTCGTAGGATGTGATGAAGAAGCGCGAGCAGATGGAGCGCGGAGGCGACGACGAGCACAACTGGATGGACCGCGCGCGCGACATGGTCGGGCAGTCGCACGCAAATTTCAAGGGGGAGGCACAGAAGAAGCGCAGCGAGATGAACGAGAAGAAGGAGCAATGGAAGCAGCAAGTCCGCGAGAAGCAGGAAGAGTTGAACGGCCGCGCTCGCGGTAGCATCGATGAATACAGCGACCGCGCCGGACGCACCACCAACCACTGGAATGGCGCATGGGACGACACCAAGCAGCGCGCGCACGAGACGAAGGAGGACATGACAGATCGCGCGAATCGCGTGGTCGACGACTGGGCGGATCGCGCGCACGAGACGAAAGAAGACGCGAAGCACCGCGCAAATCGCGCCATGGACGACTGGCGCGAGCGCGGTCGCGAGGTCAAGGAGAACACGAAGGAGAGCGCCGTTCGCAAGGCGCAGGACTGGGAGGAGTCGAGCGAGAACATGAAGCGTCATACGAACAAGAAGGCGGAGAATCTGGGTGAGCGCGTCAAGGCCGCCGCGGAGGACGTGACGGGGCGAGTTAAGGAGACGGCCGACGATCTGACCCACATGGTCATGGAGAAGACGGGTAAATGGACGGGGAAGGTGAAGGAAAAGTTGCCGGACGACAAGCGCGATTTGTCAACGCGCTTGCCCGAGCAGATCAAGGAGGATCTCAAGAAGCGCACGCCGAATGAGGACATCGATCGCTTCCGTGGCACCAACAACAAGCCGTACCGCGACTAGGTTCTTTGTTGAGCGACGGGCAATCTCGTGCGTCTGGGGTCTCATCCTGCTCGGTTAGTTGAATCGACAGCCATAAGGGCAGGAATCGCATATACAAGATACTCTTGAGAAGCAATATTTCTGTCAATTACAGAGACGCGTGAGGATGGGTGTTGATAAGAGGCTGTAGCCGAGTCTAATCGCCACAGCAGGTCCTTGAACACCAGGAGGCAGAAACAGCCGGCGCAACCAAGACCACGCAAAACACCACGGAACAAACAATAACCTCAAGTGTATTTTTCCAACCAAACCACTGGTTGGATGTTAGCTCGCCTTCATCATGAAGCATTCCATTTACAGCTTGGCGAACGTCGCATCAATATCCGCTTCGCTGCCGACCGAAAACGTCTTCGTCTCGAATTGCTGCAAAATCAGAAAATTCAGCCATCGCGAAGGTATGATCACAAAGAAAGCACGAAAAACTCGCCCCCACCTTCAGCAAAGCCTCAAATTTCTCAATGTTGGCGTTGGCGTCGACACTCTTGAGGAGAGTGACCGCATCCGAGGTCGAGATCGGCTTCACGCCCGATCCCTTCGTCACGAAAAAAGCAGCTTTCGGAGCCTCCACCAAGTTGTTGCATGGCACGTGGACGGCAGCACCCATCTCGGTGGCAACAAGCTGCTTCTTCTGAATCTTGGCAGCGTCAACGACGGCACCGCCAAAGACCGAGGTCAAGCCGACTGAGTTCCAGATACTCAAGTGGGCCGAGTAGAGCAAGCCCGAGTTGACATTGGCCGCACGAGCAGCACCTAGAATGATCACGCCCAAAGGCCGAACAGATCAGCTCGGAATCAGGCAGCCATGGGAGAAGAAGAGTGGCCATACCACTCGCGTTGAAAATAAGAGCCGACTTGTCGCCCTTCAGGACGACATCACCAGGCACAATAAGCGATTCAGCATCGGTCAACTCAGCGAGCTTCGTCTTCGCCAGGCCGATTGCGTTCTGGATAGAGCTCAAATCAGCAGCACCAGTGACGACAACCTTGACGTAGACCTGCTCCTCCTCATTCTTGTCGACAAGCAGATAGGCGCGCGGCTCCTGTCCCTTGAATTCTCCCTCCGTAGCAACGTATACGACGATAGGACGAGCCGCATGAGTATCCTTCGTTGGCACACGAACCTAATATACCAGAATCACTTAAGCTTGAGCCCACTCTGTGCGGGAAACAGAACACATAACAAGAGGAACTCACCAACAGGTTCTGGGCGAAGAGCGCGACGGCAGCAGAGTCCGTGATCACACGCACGCGCGTGCGATTGTCCTTGAACGATCCAACGGCGCCATCCTGAGCGAAGATATTCTTCTGGAGGGAGAGGTAGTCGGTCACCTGGTAAGGGTTGTAGACTCGTGAGCCCTTGGTAAACTAGTTGCGAACCACCGCCAGCGAACAAACCTTCTCGTAGGCGGCCTCATACTCGCCGAACGACACGTCAACGTCGACTTCCTTCGCGACCACAGCTTTGCCATCTACCCAAAGCAAGCAGCACACACGCGCAATCGCCCCTGTCAGTTCTGGCGGTTCGAGCGAGCAGCCACGACGTGCGCCAGCTAAACTCACCGGGCTTGGCGTCCTTCGCGAACTCAGCGAGCTTGACCCAGCGCAGGTTGCGATAGGCATCCCCACGCGGGGTCACGTCATCCTCAGCCAGAGACCAGTTGAATTCGATGTTGAGACCGTCGTGCTCCGAAGGCATTTCCTAGAAGATGACGAGCTCAGCAATCGCCAGTATAGCCACCGCAATGCGGAAAATGACTCGCTCGTACCACAGTGAACTTGTCTGCGGCGTGCTGTAGCAGGCTGAAGGCACGCGCGGGCGCCTGGCGAGCGCCCGCGGAGACGCGCACCGCGCGCTGGAGGCCGGTACGGAGCGCCATTGTGATCGTTCCGAAGGTGCTGGCTCTGGTCAGGATTTTCCCTTCGGCCAGGAACTCCCCACCACCGCAAAACAAATGACCGGCCGGAAAACGAGCACAGGATTCCAGCCAATCCTAATCGATTGGGGAAATAACAACGAATCAATTAATTTAACGTTTTAGCCAATCAGTGTGAGTCGGAAAGAAATTCACGCGGATGACTGCAGTAGACTACGAGTGTTGCAAGGTGATGGCAGCCGATAGCAGCGACGTGGATTTGGCGGCGTGCGGGCTCGCGCCATCTCTGCTCTGTACGCAGGGCTGTGTTGTCAGTACCTCAGTATGGCGCTGGCTCATGGTGGTTGGTTGATGGACAGCGTCGCTGCTGAAGTCTGGGTTTCGCTACATGGCGGACGTGGTCGGACTGACGGCGAGGGAACTGGCGAACGGTAGCGTGGCTTCGTGGCCGCTATTCGCCTTCTATAAACCTCTAGATGACAACACGTGGGTGGTTTTAGAGTGTAGCGTATCGATTGAAGAGGCTACGCGAGCACTTAAAGTCGTCTATCCACCACCAACGACTTCAGCGAGTCATGGGAGCGGACCTATCACAGCTCTGGATCTTCTCAAGGTGGCGATAACCGCTGCACACCTCCCTCCTTCCATGACTGTTGGTAAATTTGAGGTTTAACGGGGTATATTCAGGAAGAAGATCGATGCTCTCCCATCAGTACACTGCTTCCTGAGCTCGATCAGATTCTTGGAGGCGGATTTGCGCGAGGCGAAGTGACGGAGCTCTGTGCGTTCTAAACTTCGTGGGTCAGTTCGTGCCATGCCTCGATAGAACTGACAGAAGTGATGAGTGAATGCAGATGGTGCGCCTGGTTCCGGGAAGACTCAACTCGCGTACGTCTC
This sequence comes from Pythium dissimile, assembly GCA_023336445.1. Taxonomy (NCBI): domain Eukaryota; phylum Oomycota; class Peronosporomycetes; order Pythiales; family Pythiaceae; genus Pythium; species Pythium dissimile. The sequence continues at coordinate 41,498 of JAADWZ010000233.1, read as the reverse complement.
GCAGTGTGCGGCGAGGCGCGACCAAATTCACAATTTCGAATATTCCGTGTGGACAGCCTACACGCTTGCATCGCAGCCCAATGCCAATTCACGAGAGAATCCAGTCAACGTTCAACTTCTATCTTTATTGGTGGGTAGTAGGCCGGATTTCTCATAAAACGGCTTACAGTAACCTGGTCTTCAACGTCCCAGACACCGAGGGGAGCTTCGTTGTTGATCGAGTTTCAGCTATGGCCGAGTCCTTGTTAGAGCGCCGTCCCGATCTGGTATCACTCGGAGTGGTATTATACATATATCCGCGTCCGAAGTGCTGGAATGGATCAATCCTCTAAGTGTTTGTATTGTAGGAACGTGACGTTCTCCTCCGTGGCATCGACTATTTCCGCGCTCACGATTTTGTCGAGCAATTAGAAGTCTTAAACGGATTGTCAGAGCTCCTCGATGCGCGACCAGCGGTGAGACTCTTAGTCTGTGAAGAGTAGTGTATCACTCACTCCCTATTGATGTGCGATATGCCATTTGTCTGCTCAGATCCAGCTAGTCGTGATCGATAGTGTCGCCTTCCACTTTCGCCACGGATTTGAAGATTTCACGCAGCGGGCTCGTGCGCTAGACTATATTGCGCTGACATTGCACCGCTTGGCAGTTGATTACAAACTCACGGTATGTCTGCTGCTCCTTTGAGAAAAATGGATTGTACGTTCACATATTTTTACGTGTTTGGCAAGGTGATCGTGACAAACCAAGTGACGACTCGATCTGGTATCGTATCTGCGAGCATGCCATCCGACATTCCCACACTAGGTACTCCCAGAATTTTTCCAACGTTTTCTCCTTTCAAAATCGCAAATGACAAAGCACTGGATATGGCACAGGGGAAGCATGGTCCTATGCAGTTAGCAACCGGATATTGCTTTCTTGGAAGGTACGCGCTAATAGTCGGAGTTGACATAGTGGGGTCTAAAAGGATGAGACGGTCTGCTGACAGAACGAAACTCGCCAAGCATTTGTGACAAAGTCGTTCACAATCTCTCAAGGACGCGCGTGCTTTCAAGGTCATCAATCACATGAAGAAGTATGCGACGAAAGCATGCCTAACGCTTTTCAAATGCATAGTGACGTCTAATGGAGTGGAGGCACACGCTGAAGAAAACTGATTCGTCATCTTTTCTCGTCTTTTCGAGTTCCGGGGATGAAAATGCACAGTGGAACTACTGTAGAGCACTACTCGTCAATCTAGATCGAAGTTGCTTGTGCCATATTCTCCGCCCTGAATCTATGCTCTCTGTAGTCGCTGGTTCCAAGCCTGATGTTTCCTAGACTAGGGCTTCCTGCTTCTGGCACGCGAGGCCCATATGGCCCGCAAAGCACTTGCACACACCCGTGGTAGAGTCGCACGTTCCGCGGTTCGAGCACTCAGCAAGTTCGGTCAACGGTCGCGTCATCGCTGTACTGGCGGCGGAGGCAGAAGGATGGATTTCCACAACCTTGCACACCCCGGCCCCACCGGCCGTGGCAGGGTGTTGCCCCGGGGCGTCGTGGTCCGAGATGTCGCACTCCAGCAAGGTTTGGAAACCCGTTGACCCGGGTTCTGACTGGAACGCGATTACACATGCGAGATTAGTTCCACCACCAGAGACCTGCGTCCCTGTGACTCCCGTGTTGGACATGGGCGAGTCTCGAATAAACGGATAGTGGGCCGAATCTGTGACTGAGATCGTGTTGAGCACATTGTTTGGGAGTCGACGAAGTGCTATCTCGACAGCAGCACAGGTGGCGAAAGTAATTCGCTCGGTCGTCCATGCGTTGCCGTACGGATCATGATAAGTCAGGAATCCCACAGCCGTAAGACCTGTCACAAAGAGGCCCTGCTGCATTTCGGTCGGGATGTACGTCGTGGTGACTCCGCCAGACGTTAACGAGACAGTTGCCGTTAGCGGATCGTCGCCCTTGGGGCAGATGCGTTTGGCGCAGTTGTGGCCTTCGAAACCCGAGTCGCAGCGGCAGCCCATGATCTTCTCTTGGTCCCAGAGTGTGTACGAGCGCCCAAATTGGCCGCCCACACGCTTGTCATAGCCGTCGGCCGCGAGCTCTTCAATGAACTCGCACGTGCCATGTCCGCTGCAGTCGTTCGGGCAGCCGAGGCGGCGGCATCCGCTACCGACAAAGGGGTCGTCACAGTCGCAAAGACCCTTCTCGCGATCGCAGACTCCACGGTTGGCGCACTCGGCGTAGTAGTGGCCGTCATTGTTGCCCTCAGGTGTGTCGTGCCACGCGCGCGTGAACGGACAGAGGCGGCCGGAGCAGTCGCCACCCGTCCAGTTCTGCATGCAGTCGCACACGTCGTTCTTGCCGCAGCGGCCGTGGCCGGAGCACTTGTTGGGACACGCTGCCAGCGTTGGCGCCACCAGCATGGCCATGACCATGGCGCCGATACACCACTTGCGCATGGTGGTTGGAGAGACGTGGAAGGCCGCAGGTGGAAGGCTGTGGGTTCGAATCGAGGCAGAAAACAGTTGTGACGGCGACTTGAGCCGTTGATCTGTTCGAGCTTCAAAGGGGGTAGCCGCGCCTGCCCAGTGGCCATGGACCGCGAAGAGTCACCTCCAGACGCCGGACGTCGAAGGGGCGGCCAGCAGAGGCGTATCTTTGTCTGAACTTGCAACGACCCATTCTGGTTGGGTCCGCGAAAGGTCGAGCGCGGCGGAACACAAAGAGTCGCGACGCTTCGGTGCGGTGCAGCGACTCGTCGTCAAACGTCTATAAAATGTAAAATTGGCGGATGGAAATGTTCATGCGAGTGATATTTTGCATGGCGGTGTCAGAATTCGCGTGATCCTGATCTACAGCAGCAGCGCAAGCCAGCCAGCGACTATGGCGACTCCGCCGATAGGCTGCATTTGCAACCCAGTCAATCAGTCAATCAGTGAATGAGCGAGAAGACGAGACCGTGTACGTGGTCCCTTCTGAACGTACCGTGATCATGCCGAGCTTGCGGTTGTCCGTCAGCACCATGGTGTACAAGCTGCCAGAGAACAGCAGCACGCCAGACGCGAGCAGAGTGCCAGAGACTGCCGGACGCTTGGACAGCGGCACCGCCAGCAAGGCCACCGAGTGGATGAGCTGTTCACGAAATAAGACGCGTTACAATGTAACAATCCGAGGCAATCGCGCTGAGAGTTGCTTCGTACGTGGTAGTGAGCGGCGGTCTCCCAGTTCTTGAGCATCTTGGGGTCCTTGACGTGGCGCTGCAGCGCGTGCGCGCCAAACGCTCCTAGCGATTCGTTGCATCGCCTCAGACCTTTCACGCACCTTCAGCGCGTCTAGAAAGGCCTCACAACCAGCCACGCACCTAGAATGACCGCAGTCGCGCCAGAGGCCGCGCCGAGCTTCCACCACGTGGAGCTAGAAGGAATCACCACCGCCGTCTTCATCTCGTCGAGTCTTCTTCTCCTTGCTTATCGTGTCACGTGGGGCTGTGATGTGCAACATCCATCGCGTGGACTACACAAGATATTCAATTTCATCCAATCACAGGTGGCCAGTCAAGCTGGACGTTGAAGTGGACAGTAGAGGCGGATAGCTAGGAACGCCATCGCTCGCCGCCACCACATCTATCAACGCGCATGCGCATGACACGCCCCGCTTTGCCTTTATGCTCATGCGCAGCAGATGCCCTTTGCCACAAAGCGTTTTTGTGTTGGGCTGTACTGGATTTTCTATTTTCCGCCCATGACCCACCACTTGGTGACTTGGGAGTGGCGCGCGGCTTCGCTGATTCGTTTTTAAAGGGGAAACGATGTCGTCGGGCACCGCGCGACGCGGATCGTTCAGCGCGCGGCCGCGGAGCGATATTCCGACCGCGATTGGCGGCACGGGGGCGGAGACATCGACGGCCAAGGTGCTATCCACATGTCTGCTCTCAAAATAGCAGTTTACTCAGAGCCTAACGAAAGCCGTGTCCGCTTCCAGGACGGATTCCCCTGCCCAAGGCAAGTCAAGGTACACTACGCAATCTCGGTTTGGTAGTAGTACTTTCAGCTGAGCGGATGTCGTTCGTATGGAGCAGCCGCTACTCCACTTCTACAAGTATCTGCAGCCGCTTCCTGATGGCCGCAAGCTGCAGCTCCATGTGCCGGCGACGGTCGTCTGCGACAAGATCCGTGGGCACGAAGAACTGCTGACGCTGCGCACGGACGCGAGCGGCTTTGTGGTCAAGGACGACGCAGACCCAGCATGGCGCAAACGGCTGCTGGCCGGCTTTCTGGGCGAAGACCCGCAAAGCGCGGCGTCGCTGCTGAGCGTCGCGCTGGACGACGTGGTCGCCGTGCGTAACGTCGCGCACTGGAAGAGCGCGGGCAGCAGCGATAGCAACAGCAAGTCGCTCGTGCTTACGCGCCGCGCGTTTGACCACGTGATCAGCGCGCCGTGTGAGCTCGCGTTCAGCGTGCAGCAGTTTGTGCGGTGCCGCGGGTCCCACGCCAGCATCTTTCGCGTCACCTGGGGGGAGCGCGAGAACCGCCGGTTCGCCATCAATATCTTCAACGAGTGAGTGACAGCCCAGGCCACGTGATGGCCAGTGTCTCGTACTCAGTGTGGATGCATCTTGCAGGAACAAGATGAGCGACGCATCCTCGAGTCCGAAACCGACGCTCTGTGAGTGCACGGCCAGTGCATTGAAGATCCCCAGTATATTGTTCTCTGACAGCTCACTCTTTCTCCTTGCTGTCAGCCGAGGAAGATCGTCCTCAAGGAACGTCACTGGATACCGCACTTTGCCAAATGGAAGCGCTCTCGCCGTTTTACCTGGTAACTGCGACCAGTGGATGGGACTCTAAGCGCCAGCAGCAGCAGTCGAAACTCCCGCGGATACGCGGCAACCCAGTGGCCGACGCAGTTGGCGCAGTCAAGCGCATCGCCGACCACTTTACGGCTCAGCTGCCAGGCATTAGAGTACGCGAGCTGACTGCCGACTTCATCAAGGACATCCACGGCGTCTGGTGGTTCATCCGCGCGGTGCGGTTCGATGCGTGCTACCGCGTCGAAGTCCCGCAGTCCGTTCAGAACCACGCCGACATCGACTCGGCCGCCAGTATTCACGACTTGCTGCGCTCCAACTACTTTCGCCAGGCGCTGCGCACGATCGCTTCCACGACACCCGCCAACTACATGGTCCCACAGTGCTCGCTGTGCGGCTGCTCGTGTGTGCTTCCTAAGCTGCTGCGAGACGAGCTTCATCAGCTCAATGACGCGCTGTTGTCCGAGTCCAAGCCCCGCGACGTGTTTCGCGTGCTCACTGAGTATCGGATGACACTCAAGATGGTCATTTCAACGCTGTTTCAGGTGCGTCAGCGCGGCGCGTCACTCCCGATCTGGGAACATGCCGCACTGCTACTGACCAAGACGCCGGCAGGACGAGCGAGCGAGTTCACGGTCTGTTACTTGTGCTATCAAATCTATAAGAGCCATCTCGTACTCGCACGCACGGCTCACGACCTCAACGAAGCTTACGGAATACCACAGCCAAGTCACGGCCAGCCGGAATGGATATCCACTGCTACAGAGCAGGAGAAATCACACACCAGCGACGTGGACGATCCTGGTGATAGAGCAGCTACGTCGAAGTCGCTGCATCACCGAATCACGCGGTTCTATCGCGAAACATGTGTCTCTCTGATGCATGACGAGGGCAGCCCGACCCGACCAAACGCCGCATTACCCGACTACACTGCAATCACCGGCGCAGACATCGACCCGACGTGCATGCAGCTGCGATTCGTATTTTTTTTCCACGAGCTCCAGGACGGCGGCCCGAACATCTCGGCCTCGGACTTTTACTTGGAGTACCACTTGGGCCAGCATTTTACCCGACTAGACTTTGACGGGAGCAAGCGCCATACGCTCAACCGCTGGCAGCTTTGCGAGGCGCGCGTGCACTATCTGTTGGCGACGAAAGGAGCGTTTGGCGACTACTGCAACGACAAACGGCTTCAAATCAAAATGAAGACGGTTGGATCCAGCGAGTACCATGGGCACACGTCGCTATCACTGCGCCCGCTATTGTCCGCGGCCAAATGGCTTGGCAACACCCTGCAGCAAGAGTCCAGAGTCGACTACTTGCTAGAGCTGAGAACCGACGCGTTTGGGCTACTGACTCTCAAAGTGACGTTGGGTTTGGTCGTTGATTCCGTGCCACTAAACCAAGTGCGAGAGCTCGTGAAACAGGACGAGTTCCTGCGGGAAGGGCCTCTCGATGTGTTTTGGCCCCCACCGTCGTTCCAGTCGTGTTCGCTCCCCGTCCCCGTCGACTGGATTGGCGCGCTCATGCCCTCAGAGTACGTCTCAATTCTCCCACGTCGAACACGCCACGCCCCGCGACTCGGCGGCGTGCGCGGAGCAGGGGACTCGAGCTTTCGCAAGCTGCTGCAGGACAGCAAATCGCCGTCACAACGCTTTTCCACCTCCACCCTAACAGAAGAGTCTACCCAGGCGCGACCACAAGACCCGACGGAGGAATCCTCTGGGACAATCGGTGTTTTTCAGCCCTCCCAACGTGTTCTGAGTCTAGTGTGTATGATCGCCAAGCGGCTCATCTATCGCGTTGCGGGGACCGTGACATCCTTCCCGACGGTCGTGCTTGGCCACATACTACGACACGCTCGCCACCTCGCGCCAGGGCGAAGTCGCGGCGGCGTCGCTTCATGGTCCGAGCCGGCAGATTTCCAGCTCACTCAGACTTACACTGTTGACACACTCCTGCACGACATTGACGTCGCGTCTAGTGCGGCATTGTGCGTCGTCGGGGAGATCTTGCTGATTCTGACTCAGTGCCAATTGCTTGAAGGGCAGTTATACGTAGCCCACCTCGAGCGGATAGTCGCACCGTTTTGGCTTGTCGAAGCAAGCCGTGGCGCCAACGAGGACGAGCTGTCGTTTGAGCCAATGTCCTGCCGCGTGAGCTCGGTTCCGGCGCAACAGCGCATGGTGTGGAACCGTGCGGTGCGTCGATGTCGCGTGGCTCACTTTTGCGCCGAGTTTCGCGTCTACAACCGTGCCACAGTCAAACCAGCGGAGCAAGATCAGGATCCCACTGTGGCAGTGTCCAACTATAAAGAGATGCAGATGCTGTGCCGTCAGATGAGCTTCCGCACCAAGCACCAAGCGCACGCGTTCTGCGAAATCTTCGAGCTCATGGAGACATCGGATCTCGGATACATCGACATTGCTGAGGTGCGGTCCTTTCACAAGGTAAGACTTGATCGGCGTGATTTGGTTGACTTGGAGTGGTGAGAACTTACGCTGCTTCGTCTTTTAGTGCCTTGGAAAGGAACGCTGTACAGCAGAATTGCCGGAACAGCCCCGTTTCTCGGGTCGTGATCCTCTTGAACTCCATGACCTCGACACACTCAGTGCAATTCTGGCAGTAAATCATGCCAATGCCCAGTCCTCGCTGATCCAAAACCTCATGAGCAGTCAGAGCATGGCTGAAGTTCTATCCCAATTTGATCAGTTTGGCGCCGGAACCATGAATTTTGACGAATTTTGGGAGCTTGCAGAGAGTGTTCTGAGCGACCACGCAGCAACAGTGGTCAGCCACAATGAAGAGCCGACGGATACGGTGTTTTGCCTTCGCCATGGCAGCGTGGAAGCGTTTCAAGTGGATCGATGCTGCGTTCGATGCTCCTTCCAGGTATGCTATCGCCCTGGTATGTGTTCACGTGACACACTGTATTCTGAACTCACAGAACGAGATGACGGTTTGCAGTATCAGGACCAAAAGTTTCTGCACAGAAAAATCGGCTTCTACCAAGCAGCGAGGTCGGTGTCCTCCAAAGATGACAGCGGATCGGATTCGGAAAGTGAAGAACACTTGGAAGACGAAGAGAAGACAGCAACAAAACCAGAAACATTGTCGAGCGTCACGATGAGGAATCTTGGGAGCTCCATCGAGCAACTACAGCCCATCGAAGCTGGTGGCGATCTTTTGTTTAACGAATCATCTCTTGAGAACACGCTCCAGCAGCTGAAAGCTGCTGAATGGTATGTGCGCCATCGCCAGGACAGCTTGGACCGCGCTGCTCTGGGGACGTTGTTCTCTGCGCGCCATTCATCAGCTGCATTATCTGCACGGAGAACTTCGACCGTTTCCAGTTTGTCTGAGAAATTAGCTCAGAGCCCACTGTCTATGTCGTTTTCTGTCACCGAGTTTGTCACCGAAGCGGAAGAACGCAAACAGCTAGCGTTCGCACCATCGGTCGTGTCGAAAATCACCCCCACACCGAAGAAAGCGATGAAACAGAAAAAGAAGCGCAGCGCCAAATCGTCCGCGCTCAACTCCACACGACTGGAAGCGTCACATTCACTGTCCACGCTGCTTCGCGCGGAGCTGACGGATGCATCCGTGGCAGGGGACCATTCTCGATCAACTCGACTCGCTGACAAAGTCTACCGCGGTGAGACCAAGCGAAACAAGGTGCGAGAATACGCACCAAACTGATAGACTCAGTCTTGCTCGCAACTGATTTGAATATTGTTTGTGAATTTCATAGCTGGATAAACTAGTGCTGGCCGAGCTCGATGATGTCAAGCAACGCCTGGCGCGACTGCTGGCGTCGTCTTAGCTGAGTCTTTCTGTTCACAATCTGGCGGTGCAGTCAGCGCTTGCATGTCATACATATACCACCGCAACGCGCCCACACGACCACTCCACCGCGGCTTCCAGTCAGGTACGCGGAACTGTAAGCACCCGATGAACAGTCAAACAATATTGAGCTATCCCACTTCTAAAAAGAGTCGTTCTCACCCCAATGGACAGCACCATCGCGCTCCGTCCTAACTGCCCAACCAAATAGCTCGATATACCAGGAAGCGACTCAGCGAACGCGTACACGATCACCAGTCGCGCCTCTCGAATCGACACGGACATGATGTCGTCTTCGATGATATCGATTCGGTGCTGCAAGCCCGCTGCAGCGACCTTTCCAGATGCCGCTCGGACCAGCGCGGGATCGAGCTCGATGCCAAGTGCACGGCAGCCAAATTGCTGAACACCGGATACGAGCCAGCGCCCGTCACCGCACCCAAGGTCTACCAGCAGCTCGTTGGTGGCCAGTGCGATGCTTTGAGCACGAAGATGCGTCCACACGGCGTCGATGACCGCGTCTGGTGACGGGCTAAACGGCGCGAAGAGCGTCGCCGGTGGCTCATCCGACGCTTCTGCGACTGTCAGCGTCAGCGCCTGCGCCGCGCGTGCCTTGGCGGCCGCCAATACCAGCGCGCGCACGCGGCGGCGACCGCTATCTTCCGCCATATTCCAGAGTTACCATTTCTGAGGATGGGAGCTACTTACATTTGATTGGCTGAAAATTTGACTGGTAACGCAGTTGAGCAATAACGCAGCATTTCCAACAACCACATCGAGGCGACGATGGCGACGCGAGGCGCAGCGGCCAAGGCTATCAAGGCGGCGCGGCAGCAGCCGCAGCACTATGTCCCGAGCGACGATAGCGACGATGAGGCGCCCGAGATCGTGTCCAAGGCCAACGCGGAGGAGCAGGCGCGCGATCAACTGCGCCAGGAGAAGGAGGCCAAGGCCCAGGCAACTGCCGCTGCCGCTGTCAAGCGGTGCGTGTGATACACGCGTAGATAGCGCTCTAGTGGCGAAATGAATGCGTACGATTGATTTGTATGGTGGTTTCCTGAACTTGCAGGAAACGCAAGACCCGTGCCGAGCTGGTCGAAGAGACCGAAGACGTGGCTAACGAAGAAGACACCGAAACCACGGACGCGCCGGAGCTTCCCGCGGACGTGTTGTCCGCTATCGCGACGCGCAATGAGTACGTTAGATTGTCCATGCCTTGAGTGCCGTCGCGTAGCCGCCGAGCCTGGGATTGATTTGTGCGTACGTCTCTGCTGTTGCGATTGTTGCTGTGTACAGAGAGGACCAAACAGAGCTCGAATTGGAGGAGGCGCGCGAGCAGCACTGCCGGAAGCGCGCGGCTGCCGCCAAGAAGCGCGTTCATATCCGTGACTTTGGCTCCGTGCAGGTGCAGACGCTCGAGGCGCTGGACGCCGCCGAGAGCCGCAAACTCACGGAGGCGGCTGCGGCGTTTCTGGACCGCAAGGCTGCACCTCACCGCGTGCGGATGAACGTGCTTGATGGCCACTCGTCGCAATTCACCAAAAAGCAGAAGCAGCGCTTATAGACAAAGACAACACACACACATCCATCTCTCTAGTACCAACATACATTGCCATAAACAACAGAGCCTAGCATTTTCCATGTCACTATCTCCCATTCTTGCCGAATGTCACTGTCACGAGGAAGCGAAGAGCTATTTTCTGCTTCGCGTCACCTTCGTGCGACATGTGTGTTTGCGCGCGTCCCACTCTTGTCCAGACTTCAGCTGCTTGGCTCTGCGTCGACCCGCCCACAGTGCGAGATTCGCTCGTCCGCTCTAGCGCGCCTGCCTGCAGCATCAGCGCCGCTTGAGCCGTCACCTGCCACGCACGCGGCGTCACGCGCGCTTCCATATTTGGATCTCGCTTCTTCTCCACCTTCAGCCGCCAGCCACCACTGCTACCAACACTACCACCATGACCGACGCTGCCCCGCCGCGGCAGCTACGCGGACCCGAGCGCCAGGTCTCGGCCGACTGGGCCGCGTCGTCGGTGCGCCCGCCGCTCGCGCGGCTGAGCCATCTGAGCGCGCCCGGCAGCGCGCCCGGCAGCCTCCAGAACAGCCCGGACCGCTTCGGCGCCGCCAAGCAGAATGGCTTCAAGCGCGCCGACTCGGAGCGCAAGCTGTTCACGCCCACGGCCGACAAGCTCGTGCTTGTGATGGTCGGGCTGCCGGCGCGCGGCAAGTCGTTCATCGCCAAGAAACTCGCCAAGTTCATGAGCTGGAAGGGCACCAAGTGCCACGTGTTCAACGTCGGCCAGCTGCGCCGCACGCTCTGCGCCGGCACGCAGGACCACACCTTCTTCGACCCGAACAACCCGCGCGGCCGCGAGGAGCGCGAGCTGCTGGCGGCCCAGTCGCTGCAGCAGGTGCAGGACTGGTTCCTGGGCGACGCGACCACGAAAGCCGGCGAGGTCGCGGTGTTCGACGCGACCAACTCGACCAAGGCGCGCCGCGCGACACTGCTCGAGACGTTCCGCGCGTTCGCGAAGACGCACAAGACGAGCGTACACGTCGTGTTCATCGAGAGCATTTGCACCAACGAGGCCGTGATCAACGCCAACATCGCGCAGAAGATTGCGTGCAGTCCCGACTACAAGCACCTGAGCGAGGATGAAGCGGTCGCCGACCTGAAGCAGCGCATGAAGAACTACGAGGCCGCGTATGAGGCGCTCGACGACCACGAAGGCGTCAGCTACGTCAAGCTCTTCGACCTGCAGTCCAAAGTGCACGCCAAGGGCATCTATGGCCACGTTGCCAAGTCAATTCTGCCCTACATGATGAGCTTCCACATCGAGCACCGACCCATCTGGCTCGTGCGCGCCGGCCACTGCACCGAGGTGCGCGCCGACTTCCAGTCCATCAGCCGAGACCCGTGCATCGCAACGCGCTCGGCCCGGCTCAGCGCGCTGGGCATCGCGTTCGCGCGGCGGCTGGGCGAGTTTGTGCGTCAGCGCACCGAGTTCTTCGCCGCGGACCTCGGCGCGCTGAGCGGCGGAGGCGGCGGCGGCAGTGGTGTCACGCACGACACGGGCGACGACGACGACGCGTCACTAACACCCAGCCTCATCATGACCTCGACGCTGCCGCGTGCCGTCGAGACGGCGCAGTTTCTGCCCCCCGCGCAGATCTGTACGTGCTGGTGGGGGAAGGGGGTCGCCTGGATCTTGTTTTCGCTCGAACTGACTTGTTTCTTCTGCTGCTTCGTAGCCCAAATGGCGACGCTCAATCCGCTCGACAAGGGCGAGTGCTACGGGCTCACGATGGAGCAGATGAAGCAGCAGATGCCGGTGCGTTTTTGGCAATTGTTCTTCTGTATTCGGACGGAATCCTCTGGTATTTACACTGGTTTGCCCACACAGGAAGCGTACGAGGCGTACGTCCAAGACCCGTGGAAGACGCGCTTCCCCGGCGGCGAGTCGTACTACGACCTCATGCTGCGCATCGAGCCTGTGCTGATCGACATCGAGCAGCACACCGGACCCGTGGCCGTCGTCTCCCACATCTCGACGCTCCAAGTGCTCTACTCGTATTTCCTTAACGTCCCCATCGAGAAGTGTCCCGACCTGGAGATCCCGTTCCACTCGGTGCTTGAGCTTGTGCCCCACCAGGATGGGTGGACCACGACCGTATTTAATCTCCGCACGGACGAGATCACGGCCGTTCAACTTGAGCGCCCGTCCGAGCCTCACGAGTAAGTTCGAGGGCGTTTCTCTCGTAATATATAGGATGTGTTTGTAGTCTCCCATCCTCCCGGCGTCGCCTCCGAGCGAGCCTCATTGCTCGGTTGGCGCTGCCACAACTGGTGTGAGTGTCTTGTAGATGAGATTTCGGTGCGTGAGCTCGCTCGCACGGACGATCGGGCGCTCCTGGTCGCCGTACTCGACCTCATCCAAGTGGCCTTGGCCTTCGAATACCACTTCAAAGTCGACGCCACGCTCGACGCACAGTCGGAAGCGGCTTTTGTACCTCTTGCCGCGCTCCTTGGGCTGGAACATGACGCAGATCTCGACTGGGGCGAAGACTACGCGTGCATCGGCGTCGCTACCAACTAACAGATCCTGGCAAGAATTGGTCGCGGGCTGCGGCGCGCCACCAGCCGAGCGCAGCGACACCGTCGGCCCGCGCACGACCGCGCTCATCGCCGAAAAGCTGAAGACTGCGGGCTCGTCCGTGAACTGCGCGTGGTGCGTCGCGACCTCCTGCTTCTGCGCGCACGTGAGCGGCGTGGGGAGCGGCACGTGGCGGACAGCAAACGCCGCGGGCACGCGCGTTGGGTTGGCGACGCGCAGGATGACCGACCGCGAGCGCGACAAGTGGACGCGGCCAAAGCTGTGGACGGACGGAGACGCGACGACCATGGGTCGCAGGACCTCGCCGACCAGCCGGATGGTCTGCACTGACTGGTTCGTCAAGCGCACGAGCAGCTCGCCTTCCACGCGCCGCACGAGTCGACTGGGCTCGGCGTTGGTCTCGGAGAGCGCCGCTGCGAGCTTGGCGGCGTCCACTCGCATCTCGAGGCGGACAGACATTTGCGGCGGCAGCGTGAAGAGGAACGACTCGCCGTCGGCGCGGCGGTGCGCGGGCGGGAGGTCGGAGGAAGCGAGCGGGTGGCGAGGTGCGAGCGACTCGGCGCGCGTCACCGCGAACGGGCCGGTGCTCTCGAGCCGGAAGGTCACGCGTGCGTTTAAGCGGTTGACGAGCGAGAGCTCCTGGCGGTGGGACGCGCAGTTCCAGGCCGTAGCGGAGCCGTCCAGCAGCGTCGACCACGTCGTGAACTTGATGTGGTATGGCTGCCCCAGTCGCCGCGGCTGATCCAGGGTAAGCTCGGGCTCCACAACGTTGGCCACCAAGAGCACGCGGATACACTGCGCGCTGATGCTGTGCGTCGACGAGCCACCGAGCTTGCTAGTAGTCGGTGTGTGCGTCCGCGCTAACGAGTTGGCCACGCGCACCGCCTGAATGGCTTTGCCCGCCGCTGTTGTGACCCGCGGAGACGCCAACGGCATGGGCTCGCATCGCGCGTCCGTCGGGTCTCGAGTGGTTGGCGAAGCGCCAGCGTCAGTAGTAACAAGCTCCACTGAGGAAGGCGCACGTATCGTCGCGAGGTGAATGCCGTCGTCATGGTCGACGCCGATGCCGTCGATCCAGTGGGCGTCGGCCAGCAGCATCACCCGCGCGGCGGTCGACGCGTGTGTGGGAAAGAACGTGACATTGACGATCGTCGAGGAAAACGGCGGCGCCAGCGACTGCGACGGCACGAGCTCAAACGGGAAGTCGGCGTCGCCGCTGTCGGCCACGGCCGCGATGCGCAGCCGCACGCGAGCGGCAAAATCAACGCGCAGAGAGACGTGGACCAGCTGGTGCTCGCGGCCGGGGCGCGCGAGCTTCCACTTGAGTGTGGCGGCGCGCGGCCCGCGGTTGATCACGCGCAGCGTCTTGGTGATCGCGGGCGAGCGCACGCACACGTGGCCGAAGGAAAAGCTGGGCGTGGCGAGGCGCGGCCCAAGGCGGAGACCGACGCAATTGGCGTCAAGCACCAGCGGCGTGCCCACGACGGTGGCCTGCATGGGCAGCAGTACCGGTGGCAGCCCGACGGCGCGGCACGAAAGCACTTCGCTGAAGGCACCGGGCATGTTGTTGAAGCACATGACGGTCACGACCGCCTGCTCCCACGGCGGGATTCTCAGCACGCGCGTCGGCTGCAGCGGTGCGTCACCATCGCCCTGGGCCTGGGAGACCAAAAACGCCACGCCGCGACCGTCGCGCAGGAGCTCTCGATCCTGCGCCGCGTGGTTCTGTTCGCGGATGTAGGCTTGACCAGAGTCCGACTGGAATCGCTTGGCCGCGTCCTGCTCGTCCGAGAGCAGTGGCTTCCTCCGGCTGCTCTTGCTCGTGAAGCGTGGGCGTTCGCTCATTGGACTCGACATCGACGGACTATCGCCCGACGCTCCACGCGTGCAGCGAGCCAGCATGCAGGAGTCACCCGGCAGCCTAGATGGTCGGCTGGCGGTGGAAGACGTCGCTGCCGCGGAGTATCGCTTGGGCTCGAGCTCGAGCTGCGCATTGATGCCGCTGAAGTTGCGGATTACGAGCCGCAGCGAGCGGCGCTGCGTCAGCGGGATCTCGTCGCCAAAGTGGAGCCTGGGCGGACTGTGCGCTTTGCCGCCGTCGGGCTCGAAATTGCCTTCCGCGACCGAGACGCCGCGCGCGCGCGCGACCTCGTGGGGTGGCATCGGTACGCGATCTGTGGCGGCCAGCGCGTCGTAGGTGAGCACGAGCCCTTTGTGTGTAGACACGACCTCTAGGCCGAGCGGACCCGCAAGACCTTTGGCTGAACACGCCAGCAGCGTCGTCGTCTTGCCGGCCTGCCGTGCCGTGTACACGAGCCGCACGGCCAGTGTCTCTTTCGACCGTAGCACGCCCTGCTTGGGGAAGAACTCGATGCTACAGGCCTTGGACGCGCCCTGCGGCTCCATGAACTTGAATTCGGCCTCGAGGTTGGACAAATTCGCCAGCTGCACCACGCGCTCGACGGCGACACCGAGAAACGTCGTGCCGAGCGCGAGCCGGAGCGGCGAGAGAACCACGTTCGGGCTCTGGATCTCGGCGCGCGCGCTCACACACGAAGGGCGATGGTCCAGCGGCGCGTTGCCCGGGAAGACCAGTGGCGGCGCATTTATTTTAGGTGGCGTGAGTGAGAACGTGCCGAGGAAGCGCTCCGCCAGCGAGCCCGACTGGCACGAGACTCGGATTTGTGCGGTTTCTCCCGGCGCGAGCTGCCCACTGGGCGGGTGGAACGCAACGACGGCGCGAGGCGCGAGGTCGCGTGTGGTGAAGAGCGCGAGGCTGCTTGTGCTGCTGCGAGTTGACTGGCGGCCGCTGGACGAGGCCGCGGAACCATGCGAGATGACCGAGTCTTTGGAACTCGAGCGACGGAGCGTCCGCGACGTAAGCGCACCGGCGGCGTCCGTGACCGAGTTCACCGCGCCACTGCCCACGGCAGCACTTCCGGGTGCGTCAAGTTGCGTCAGCGTCCAGTCGCCAGCCACGACTGTAGAGTCGTTTCGGATAACGAGCGTCGCGTCGGCGCTGGCGCTCACGAGCACGAGGCCGAAGTCGATCTCGGGCGACACAATGCGCAGCTGCGGCCGCGCGACGCGCCCTTCGACTCGCAGCCAGCGCTCGACTGTCGCGCGCGAGCTCGGGTCAATGATGGCGCAGGGCACGACAATCGCAAAGGCCCCGACGGCGCGCAGCGTGATGTGGATCTCCGCGTCGACGAAGCCGCGCGGTGCCAGCTCGTGCTCTTTCGTAGCGACGAAGAGGTCGAAGTATTTCTGTGCAGAAGAATGTTGCGGTCCGGCGAGCCGAGCCCTCGACGGGTCCCACCGCACTCTGACGCGCGCGTCGCAGTCGTTCTGGAACTGCGTGCACACTCGGTAACTCTGCGCAATCGCGAGGCCGTCGGCGTTGGCGCTTGAGATCATCACGGTCGTTGGCTGCAGGTGGAACGACCCGAGCCGCCCAGAGCCGTACAACGCGATGCGCATGCTCTCGACGGCCGGCTCGGCGGCCGTGAGCGCCTCCAGCGGACCGCCAAGCTTCTGCCGCTGTTGGGCCTCACGGAGCTGCTGGCAGGTTTCATGGAGAAGCGCGAGCTGGTTGGGACCGGGTATGCTGCATAAGGGAACGTTGTTGATGTAGAGCACGAGCCGCCACTCGGAATAGCGTCGCGCGCTTGGCGGCGAGAACGCAACGGAGAACGCCGCCACGCTGCTCAGCTGGAGCACGCCGGACGCGGGCGTCACGCCGAACGGACACACAGAAGACTCGGTCGCGTGAGCTGTGTCGGTCTCCAGCCGCCACTCAAACTGGAGGTCGATGGGCGTGTCGTTGAGAACCGTAAACGTCTGCGCCGCCGTCGCGTTGAGCAGCATCTCGCGCGCGAACGCGAGCTGCGTGAACTTGCCCATGTTTGCGACCGACGTGTCGATGGGGTGTGCGTTGACTCCCGCGATGCTCACGTCCACTTGGCAGCCGCGCCCTACGAGCTGGAAGACTCGCACGAGGCAGTTGTCGCACACCATCACGAACTTCTCGCGCATTTCGCCAATGCCCGAGGACAGGAACGTGAGCTGCAGATCTACGGACTGGCCCAAGTCCAGCTCCATCTCGTTGGGCGTAAGCGTGAACGGCCCAACTCGCAGCCCGCCCTGCCCGAGGAACTCTGTGAGCACTGCGGCGGTCGCGCCGTCCGACCGGAACGTGGTCGTGGCCTCGCAGCGCGCCCAGTCGGCCTCGGTCATGAGCCAGAAGCGCGCGCGGCCGCCCGTGTTATTGCATCGGAACGTCGTGATGCTCTGGCTCCCGACCAGCGTCGGCTGCGCGCGTAGCAGCAGCGGAATGGATAGCTCCGGCGGCTTACGATGCGCTAGAATCGGCAGCGACAACTGCTCGGCGTGGCCGCCGTTGGCGCCTTCGTATTGGACCGTCAGCGCGTCTTTGTAGTCGGCGCGCGAGTCGGGGGCGAAGCGCAGCCGCACCTGGACGTGCATGCCCGGCGCGACGAGTCCGCTGGCGTCCGGAAACGCGACCTCTGTGACGGAGAAGAAGAGCGTCGCTGGCGGCAGCACGCGCACACGGCGGCTCAGGGAGCTCGTGTTGCGCAAGTAGCAAACTTGCTCGTACACGCCGCCCGTGTCGTAGATGGTGAACTCGACAGGCGATGGCACAGCCACGAAGCTCGGCTGTGTCTCCACCGACGAGTCGGCCTCGTTGGTCGCCGCACTCGCGACCGTGTATCGAGGATTTCGTAAATAGTCGAGTTTCTTCTGCATTCGCTCGAGAATCGCCATGTTGTTGCGCCGCTCGTGCGCGGACATCTGCTGCGGCTCGTCCGCCGACGCGAAGCGAACGCTTTCGTGCGCGTTGTCGTTCTCTGTGGGCGCTTGGAGTGGACTCTGCGGCGCCGAAGAGCCTGTCGTCGTGGCGCTGGTCTTGACCGCGTCGATGTGGTGCTGGTGCATAGTCAGCGTGGTCTCTTTGTGGATGTTGTAGGCGCTCGTGGTGGCGAGGTAGCCAGGCGGCTCGCGCGTAACCCCGGCGGCTTTACGCACGAGGAACGACGGTCCATTTCCAGTTCGGTCCAGTCGGTTCTTGTGGTAGTCGCGCACGAGCTCATTGGCGTGGACGAGCGTGGAGCTAAACGCACCGAAGCACTCGACCTCAGGGAGACCCAGCTGTAGATTGGACGGCCCCATGGGGATCTGCGCACCGACCACGAGCCCTTGACGCGCGAGGTCGGCCGCGATGGCGTCATCCGCGGCCGCTGCGACACTGTGTCGCTCATCCAGAAGCGCGAGCAGCCGCCCGGCGGTGCTGCGGGTCAGCGCCACCGAATCGCGGAGCAGTTGCTTCCGCGCGTTGCCGAGCGCCACGTACGGATGGATCTGCAGGGCCACAGACTCGGACACTGCGCAGTCGTCATCGTCACCTGAGAACGACTGGCTCAGCTCCGTTGACTCTGTCGCTGGCTGGGGCGCGGTCGTCGCGACGGCTTCCACGGCGCCTTGGCCCACGAAGAGCTGATGGAACGCTCGGCGGATCACGTGTGACACGGTGCCGACGGCTACGATCTCCGGCTCCTCGCTCGAGTCGGCGGAGGCGACGGGCTCGTCCGTCGCTGGCAATCGTGTCGGCTCCTCAGCATGGCTAGCAACAGGCACCGACGGCTCGGACGCCGTGGTGGCCGCAGCTTTGGTCGCTGCCATGTTGGTGGAAAGACAGCCAAATGCGCCACAAGGGAAACGAGTGTCCTTTCGGGATCAAACCTGAAACATAATTCCCATTCAAAACGATGGTTTTTGCAAACGTCGAAGAGTTCACGGAAGCCTTTATAAAAAAATATCCTGAAGCATCACTCCTCACTCCCATATCTTATATCCGTGCATGTGCGAGGAGGCAGGGGACAAGAAACTTGTGTCACCATCAACATCCCCTTCCACCTAGTGCTTGCTGGCTTCGAGCGCGGGCTTGGGCGCCGTCGGCCATGTGTTGAAGAGCACGATGAGCGCCGAGATGCAGCCGACCTGACCGATGATGCCGTCGTGGAGCTTGGAGCCCCAGATGCGCTCGGGCAGGCGGATGCCGCTCGTGTTGGCCGACACGATCAGATCGCACGTGACCTTAACAACCGACAAGAACTTCTTGGAGCGACCGGCCTGCACCGTCGCCAGTTGCGCGCGCAGAGCCTGGATTCGCTCGGGGTCTGTCTCTGTCTTGAGCACGTCCAGAATCGCCTTCTCCTTGTCCACGTCCTAGAGATCCGGACAACAACTAATCAGCACCACCGACATCGACACAAAAACGAGCTTCACAATGAAAGCGTACTGCGTTGATCGTGTTCATCGCGAGCATGAAGCCGGCGACGTTGGCGAAGAACCAGAGCACGCCGCCGCGCTTGGCGGCCTCGTCGGCGTCGAAGCCGTACACCTTGGCCTTGCTGAAGAAGACCATGTTGTCGTACACGAAGAAGCCGGCCATGCCCCAGTTGTTGACGACCTGCAGGTACTTGGTCCAGGGCGAGGCCGCCTTGTCGTCCATGGCCACGAGCGCCTTCTTGGCGAACGGGACACTCTTGCCGATGCGGAAGGCCTTGCGCGCCTGCTGCGAGGCCTTGTAGAGCTCCGCGAAGCGCTGGCCCAGCGAGCTCTTGGGGTCGGCGGACAGCAAGTAGAACGCGAGCGCGCGGCTGCCGTACTGCACCACTTTGTTGATCTTGTCGCGGCCCTCGAGGCTAAATGCCACGGTGAGCGCGTTGTCCAGCGTGAGCGGCGCCTTGTCTACCATGGTTCGAGATAAGTGTGTTGGCGCGTTCGCTTGTTGGTGTATTGGCGCGTTGGTGCGTTGGCGAGTGAGGAAAAGGAGCGTCGGTGCGCAACTTGAGCTTCAGGCGATTGTTCACGTTCACTTTTGTGGGACTGCAAACCTGTTGATGTGAGCAAAAACGATAGTACTGTGGGTGAGGTTCTTAGAAAACACAAACCACTGCGTCATATGATTTCTCGATTGATGACGAAGCGTTGTCACTACGGGCGGTCTGACGTCGTGCTCAGATCTGATCGGGATCCATCAAATGTACCCATCTTGTGGCACCGCTCGTCGTGAGTCACGAAGAGCGGCCAGATGATGATGATGGCGGCGCCGCGCGCGCTGGCTCGCTCCAGCGCTTGACGAGCTGCGGGGGCGTCTCCACGCGGTGAAGTAGCGTGAAGTGGTCGCGTCGGATGAGCTTCATGCTGTTGCGACAGCATCAGCAGGCATGAGCTGGTTAGGCGTAGGAAACTGCGTTGTGAACTGCCATGAAGAGTGGTCCGCACCGATGCATGAGCGCCTCGACCTCGTTCTGAGCGTCGTGGCGGGCGCTTTCTTCCTCTCTAATTCGCTTCTGTAGTGACTGGAGATCGCTACGATGCGTGTACAGTTGTTGCGGGAAAACACAATTAGACACGGCATCACTAGATAAGGAACACCACGAACCGGTAGGCGATAGTGAGCGCGCCTTCCTTTGATTCTCGTGCCCCACGCTCTTCTAGAAATTAAGCTTTACCCCAACAATTCCAACATCGATGCTTTGTATACGGTACCATACCTTGCAGTTCCGAGCTGAGTTTGTGAACGTCTGATTGCAAGGTCTTGCCAGCCGCTCTCAGTTCCTGCGAGCCGCCAGAATCAGCTACGTCTCATGGTGAATGGTGCGGCGTCAGACTCACATCGGCCATATCGGTCGCGCGTAAAGCTGTCGCTTCAGCTTTTTCTCGCTGCTTACGCTCGCTTTCCAGGTCGGTGCGGAGACGTCCCAGCGCCTGCTTGACCTGTCGCACTTCAAGATCTAGATTCCGAAACTCGTGCGCTTTACGGCGCTCAGCTTCACCTCGAGCTTCCTAGTCGCAAGCACACAACGAAAGCTGGGGTGGGAAGAGAGCGGTGGAAACCTTTCAGAAGAGAAGCCTGTCTACCTCAGCCTTTTTCCACTCTTCCCGCTCGCGCCTGTGTAGTAGCTGCACGGCATCGCGCTCTTGCACTATCGACTTGCGAGCGATGAGTTCCATCTACGCCAACCAATCGTTAAAAAGGTGTCTCTCTCAGCATCAGGTGCACACTTTAAATTTTTACCTGAATTTGCGCTTCCAGCGTCACAATTTGGTTCTTGGTCTCATCTAGCTGGTCAGCGACGTCGTCATGGCTTCCATATTAAAGCGTCAGAGGGATCCTTACACCAGCTCAACGATTCCACGAATCTCACTCTCTCGACTTGTTCTGCACATCCCACAGCAAGGCTTTGTTCTCGCGTCGCTCGTCTGCGAGCTGCTTCTGGGCGCGATCGCCTTCGATTCGGCCCACTTGCTGACAACCATGACATCAGCTTTTCTTCAGATTTCTCATGAATTCTTTGGCTTTACCAGTTCATTCCGCAAATTGGTGTTCTAAGCCCAATCGCCGGAGGTGAGCTGGGTAGAGTACAGTACAACAGTCCAAACGCACCACCAGGATCGGCGTTCGTACCTCTTGCTGCACCTCCGCAGCAGCTTCTCTCAATGTTTCCAGCTCGTCGCTTAGCGCGTCCACTTGTGCCGTCCGCTCGTTCACCGAGCGCGACATTTGCTGAAGGAGCTGTTGCTGCTGGGCCATGGTCGGCTGCGTCGTGCTCCACTTCTCCTCAGACTTTCTCAGCGCATCGACGACTGCACGGTATTCGTCACTGGTGATCTGAAGACGTTGAGCAAACTGCTCGCGCTGATTCTATCCACGAGTGAGGTCTCAGCAAATAATCATGGCATACGGTTCATCCCCTCCTGCACCTCGCTCTCCTTCAGTTGAGCTTCAGTCTGAATCAGGCGACCCGTGAGGTCGTGGTTGCTCTGTTCCATGTACCGCTGAACTTCTTCTACTTTCGCCGCTGTGGCTCGGTGCTGTTCGCGCAGCTAGACACGTCCACAATCTCTCAACCACTCTATTGCATCCCCAGCCAATCGCTCGGGCCAGCCCACCTCGTGCGCGTACTGGGCGACCTGAGTCAGCAGGCGAAACAGCTCGCCATTGCTCGTCTTCCTCAAATACTCGGCCGGATCTCCGAAGTGTTTACACTGCAGCACCTGGCGGACGATCAGCGCCATGTTGGCGATTCCGAGCGCATTCGCCGTGGTCGGCGCCGTTATCGACTTCCGCTTCGTGACACTTGCGCGCTTGGTCGTCGCCTCTGTGGACCTATCATCAGACGGGCCATCGGTGGCTGCCTCTCCGTCGGCTTTGCTCTTGCTGCTGCTCTTCTTGGTCTTGACGCGGGACGCTGGCTTGGCGCGCATGAGCTGCCGCTGCCGCGCTAGATCCGCCCGGTCCGTCATGTGTATTGGCGCGTCGCTTCAAGCTTCCATGTGTCAATTGTGGAGCGCTTCAAAAGGTGTCTCACATAGCGTTCTAAATTAGAACGTTGCTAGAAACTTCTAAACACGATGTGGTCCACATATGGCGTTGGTTGCAAGCACAGGTACCGGAATGAGTCATCCGAAATTCAACGAGCTTGGCCTTCCACCAATACAAAGCGTCAGTACTGAGCCTGTCCCTTGTCCCTTCGTGAGACAAACCGTCCGGCATCGGGCCAATGAATTGCGCGCGCGCCCAACAGCATTCTCTGTCACAGAGACTGTGGCCCCGAGGACACCAACAACTCCCATCATCCGCCGCGTTCGGTCTTCCTCCCTTGTCGGCCCCGTCACAGTTGCGCGCGCCTTCGCCTCACTTCTGCATTCGCTCGACGCGCCTCACGTTCCCCACCCCCATCTCTCTCTCCTCCTCCCCCTCCTCCGCCGGACGCTTCGTCCGCCACCATCTCCCCTCCTCCGCGCCTCTTCGTCCGCCATGCCCAGCTCCTCTCCCCCTCTTCCTTGTTCGACTGTGTCTCCCCCTCCCCTTGACGCAGACGCGGCCTACCTGTCGGTACAGACGCCGCGCGCCGCCTCGCTCGTGGATGACCTCGTGGCCTTCGAGCCGGTCTACGACCTGCGCGTGGACCGCACGCAGTACGACCGCGCGGTGGAGCTCAAGCCGCTGAGCCTCGTGCGGCCGCACATGCGCTCGTTCCACGTGTCGTGGGTCACCGCCATCCCGGGCTTCATCGGCTGGTACGCCATCCCACCGCTCATGCCCGTGATCAAAGACCAGCTGGGGCTCACCACTGGCCAGATCCTCAACTCGGACATCGCCGCCACCGCCAGCACCATCATCTCGCGGATCCTCGTCGGCCCGCTGCTCGAGCTCTTCGGTCCGCAGCACGTGCACAGCTTCACGCTCTGGCTCGGCGCCATCCCGATCGCGGCCGCCGCGTTCGTCAACAGCTCGCTCGCGCTGCTCATTGTGCGCTTCTTCATCGGCCTCGTGGGCTGCATCTTTGTCTCGAGCCAGTTCTGGACCACCATCACTTTTGCTCGCAACGTCGTGGGCACGAGCAACGCCATCTCGGGCGGGCTCGGACTGTCGGGCATCGGCTTGGCGTTCCTCATCCTGCCCTACGTCAACGCGTGGCTCACGAACGCCGTCTCGGTGGACCTAGCCTGGCGGCTCAGCATCGCGCTGCCCGCTGTCGTGATGGTCATTCTGGGTACGGTCTCGTGGTTCCGCGCCGACAGCTGCCCCATGGGCGAGTTCCACCACTTGCGCCGCGCACAGCACGCAGCCAAGGCCGCCAGCCAAGCTTGTGAGGATGGTGTACGCGACGGTATGCCCGTTGCGCCCGTCGAGCTCAAGATCGACTTTCGCCAGACGCTTCGCAACCTGGGCACGGCTTTTAAGGTTGTGCTGGCCGACCGCAACACTTACATCCTCGTGCTCCACTACGGCATGACCTTCGGCGCCGAGCTCCAGCTCAACAACATGGGAGCGCTCTACTTCTACGAAGAGTTCCAGAAGCCGGGCTGCGTTGGCACCGGCGACGACTGCAGCGTGCTCTCCAAGGCCCACGCCGCTACGGTCGCGTCCGCGTTCGGACTCATGAACATGTTTGCGCGCGCACTTGGCGGGCTCGCGTCCGACTACGCCAACCGCCACTACGGTATCCGCGGGCGCCAGTGGGTCCAGTTTTCGCTGCTCTGTCTCTGCGGCTCGTTCGTGATTGTGCTGAGCCGCATGACGGCTCTCGGCCCGAGCATCGCCTTGTACGTGCTCGTGGCGGTGGCCGCACAGTCGGCTGGCGGCTCGGCTTTCGGGCTCGTGCCGTACGTCAACGACGCGTACACGGGTACCGTCACGGGGCTCGTGGGGGCGGGCGGCAACATGGGCGGCGTGATCTTCGGCATCATCTTCCGCATCACGTCGTCACGAGCCGATGGACTGCTCGTGATGGGCTGCATCATCCTTGCGAGCTCGGTCTCGACAGCATTCATCTCGCTTCAGAACGACAAGCAAGTCTAGACAGATAAAAAAAAGAGCAAGTAAACTGACGAAATAGGAATAGAGATCCAGTCTGCAATCTCCTAGCGGTTGGAAAAATCGCGCTGGTTGAAACGGTTGCAAGTTGGCGCGCCAGGCAGTGCGCTCAGCGAATGGCTCAGTCATTTCTTCGGACTGTGTGATGGGAAGTGATGGCGAAGACGCCGTGCTGGTCGCTGCTTCGAAGAGCGGTGATGCTGCTGGTTCAGTGGGCCATGAGCGGAATCGCGGGTTGGCGCAAGTGGCGACGCTTCCACGAGCCCAAGATATGTTCCACGTCGGCAGTCTGCTGGACGACGTCACGTCTGTGGTGACGAAGGTCCAGCGAGAGGAGGAAGAAAGCTACATCCCCGTGGCTCTGGCGCGCACTCACCTGGCGCGGGTCGTGCAGGACATGCACACGATGAAAGAGAATCACACAGCCAAGCTCGCGGTGATCGTGGCTCGATACAAAGCCATTGAGAACGAGACGAAGCGGTATTACGAAGACTACATCGTCGGCCTCAAAGCCCAAGCCAAGGCCAAGGTCCGCGTCGAGCAAGAGCGGAGTCAGATGCTGGAAGCCGAGATCGAAGTCAAGCAGCAGCTCGCGCGAGAAGACGCCCAGCGGCTTCGCGATGAACAGGAGCAGAGCCAGCGACAGCACGCGGCGGAGCGCGTTCAATGGGCGGAGAGCGTCGAGGCGCGACTGTCCGCGTACGAAGAGGAGTTGACGCGTTTCCACGGCCGAGTGCAGCACGAGATCGAGGCCGCTGTCAACGCGCAAGCCGAGACGCTGGGCTTGGAGCACCGAGCAGAGGTGGCCAGGGCTCGCACGGACTGGGAAGACGCGCGCGTCGAGTCGCGAAGAGCCATCGACGAGGTCAAAGCGATCCAGGCGCGGCTCCAGCAGAGCGAGATAGTTTACAAGACTCAGATCCAGCGGCTAGTGCTGGACGCCGGGACGGACATGGAGACGCTCAAGTGCCTCGCACACGTCGTCAACCGTGTGGTCGACATGGAGGAGCACGGGCGGCGGCGCAAGCGATCGCGCGAGCTGCGGGGCGAGATCGCGTCGCTCGGCCACGAAGTGGAGCTTTCGGCGGAGCGAGAGCGGTCGCTGGCGACGCAATTGGCGCGGATGGGGGCCCAGTACGAGACGCTGGAGCGGCAGGCGGTGCGCCAGACGATGGACGTGATGCTGTGCACCATCCAGCTGCTCCCCGCCGAGCCACCGTCGATTCTTCAGAAGTTGGTAGTAGTCTCAGAGCCACCACCACCCACGCCGTCGCTTTGTGTCGAGAGTGGGGCGCAGACCACCGACTGGGAGACACTGCTGGCAGCCAACACGCCCGCTCTTCCTCCCGTGAAGAACCCCGTTGGCACTTGCGACGCGACTGTGGAGACGATGCCCGAGTCGACGCTGCCTAAAACAGTCGCGGAATCGGAAGACAATTCGCCGGTGGATCTGTCAGCAGCCCGGTTGAAATTCCATGCGGACACGGAGCGGTTCAAAGCGCGCAACGCCGAGCTGGCGCGCTCGAAGCAGGGACTTAAGGCGCTGAAGGGTCAGCTGCAGACGTGTACAGAGCGCAAGATCGACGCCAAGGCGCGCGTCAAACTCTGGCTCGCTGACTTCCAGCAGCAGCACGCGCGCGACCCGACGATCGAGGAGAAGGCGCAGGCTAAAGAGCTGTACGTCGCGTTCAAAGTGAGCGAAGAAGAATACACCGCCAGTCGAGACCGCGTGACCACCGCCAAGACGCAGCACCAGGCGTTGGTCGTCGAGATCGAGGCGCTGAGCCAATGGCACGCGCTGGCTGCGAGCGCGCGGAGCAACTCCTCACGCGGTGGTAGTGGTGGCACTTTCGTTTCCCGGCCGGGCACGTCGTCAGCGACCGACGCTTCCTCTGTCCTGCTGGAGGTTGCGTCCACAGAGTCAGCAGCTGCAAGAGCCACGGAACTGGAGCGAGAGATCAGCATACTACGGTCGGAGCTGTTAAAGGCACAGATGGAGACGAAGAAAGCGGATGCAGACGCCCAGCAAGCGATGGCTGAGGCCTCGCGCGCCAACGCTGACGCCCAGCAGCACGCCGACCGGCTGGCGGCCGCCGAGGTGAAGATACCGGACGAACTGAGCGATCGAAGAGACCACGTTCCAATAGCAGACAAGGCTGAGAGCAACCCCGACAGAAGACGAGAGGAGGAGACCAAGCACGCGCAGCAGATGGAACTGTACGCGCGCGAGTCGGATGCCCTGGCCCGCCACCAGAGCGAGCTGCAGGTGTCCATTGCCGGACTTCGCGGTGAACTCGCCGCTCGAAGCGCCGAGAAGCAGGCGCTGGAGACTCAGATCGAGCAGCTGCGGCTCCATGTGGAGCTCATGGACGGTGCCGACGACAGTCTACTGGAGAGCGACGCCAAGTCAACGTCGAGGCCCCGGACGGCGGTCAAGTACGCTGGTGACGAGGACGAACACGGCGGCGGCGGTGAAGAGGAGGAAGAAAAAGAAGTTGAACAGGGGGGTGCAATCGTACTAGCACCAGACGACGGCGACGACTCTACGGCGTTTCTGTCTTCGTCAGCTCCGCTGACGGAGACCGAGCGAGCCGACGGTGTGCGCGAATCGCAGCTCGTGGCGCAGATCAAACAGGCGATCGAGGCCGGCAAGGCGCAGTGGAACCGCGGCGACAAGGCCAAGTGCTTCCAGATCTACGTCAAAATGGCCGAGAATATCATCGACGTGCTGCGGCTGCCACCACCAGGACGGCGGGACGAGGTTGCCGCGTTCAAGAGCGCGCTTCAGGAAGCTGGGCGTCTGCCGCCGGCCAAAGGCTCGATGGTGCTACGGCGGCAGCTGGACAACTATCTGACCGCTTGTGAGGCGAGGGCCAGAGCTCGCGATGAGAAAGAGGGGGCGAGCACCAGAGCGAGTGCCAGAGAGAGTGCCGGTGCACCGTCCAAGTCGTCTTCGACCACGCCGGCGTCGTCGCCGCAGCTCAAGTCGCCGCCCAAGAAGAGCGTCGCGCCGTCGCTGAGCGAGTCGTTTGCTGCAGACGCCAAGGGCTCGACGACGCCAACAGCGATCGCGACGACACCGCTTGGTGGCAGTTGGGTCAAATCCCTGGAGGAGTACAAGCAAAAGCTCAAAGCGCTGGAGACGAAGGCCAAGGCCGACAAGGTGCGGATCACGCAGCTCGAGGCCGCAGTCTCCAAGGCTGAGACTCAGCTGATGAATGCCACCGCCAACGGCGCTGGTGGAGGCGGAGGTGGCGCCAACGCGGCGGTGCTGGAGCGGAAACTCGCGGACGCCGAGAAGAAGCACGCGAAAGCGCTGGACGAGGCCGAGAAGGCGCTCAAGCGGGAGATGGGGGCGGTGGCGCAGCAGCTTAGCGCGTCGCAGGCCAAGACGCTGACGCTGTCGGATCAAGTGGACAAACTCTCGAAGGAGCTGACAGTGGTCGGAGGCCGCGCGACGCAGCTCGACAAGATGGAGGAAGAGGTGACGGTGCTGCGCTCCAAGGCCGCGCAGGTGGACGGGCTCAGCCAGGATCTGGCTCTGAGCAAAGGCGAGCTGATCAAACTGGAGGCGAGCTACAGAGAGGAGCAGGCGCTGCGGAAAAAGTACTACAACATGATCGAGGACATGAAGGGCAAGATCCGAGTGTACGCGCGGTGCCGGCCCATGAGCTCGTCCGAGCTCGAGCGCGGCTGCGACGCGAGCGTGCGGTTCGTGGACGAGTTCTCGCTGGAGCTCAAGACGTCCCATGGGCTCAAGGCGTTTACCTACGACCAAGTCTTCACGTCCGCGAGCACGCAGGACCAGGTCTTCGAGGACACCAAGAACTTGCTGCAGAGCGCCGTAGACGGCTACAACGTTTGTATCTTCGCGTACGGGCAGACGGGCTCGGGCAAGACGTTCACGATGACGGGCACCGAGAGCCACCCGGGGCTGAGCCCGCGCGTGATCCACCACTTGTTTCGCGTGGCCGAGGAGAGCGCGGCAAACAACGTGGTCACGTTCCAGGCGTTCATGCTGGAGCTGTACAACGACGCGCTGATCGACCTCTTCCACCTCGTGGACGGCGGCAGCAGCCACGACGCCAACGCGCCCAAGCTCGAGATCAAGAAGAACGAGCGCGGCATGGTGTTCGTGTCCAACATCACGACCAAGAGCTGCACGAGCGCGCAGCAGACGCTTAAGCTCTTCGACAGCGCCAACAAGAAGCGGCAGGTGGGCGCCACCAAGATGAACGCCGAAAGCAGCCGCAGCCACTCAGTCTTTTCCATTCTGGTCGAGAACTACAACAAGACCACCAAGACCACGTCCATCGGCAAGCTCAGTCTCGTGGATCTCGCCGGCTCGGAGCGCGCGGGCAAAACGGGCGCGACCAACGACCGCCTCAAGGAGGCGCAGGCCATCAACAAGAGCCTCAGCGCGCTGGGCGACGTCATTGCTGCGCTCTCTTCCGGCGAGAAATTCATCCCCTACCGCAACAACAAGGTACGCCGGCAGGACGGATGAGCGACTAGCTAAAGTAGCTGAGGAAGTTTCTTTGTCTGCAGCTCACGCAGCTGATGCAAGACTCGCTGGGCGGTAACGCCAAGACGGTACAGTACCCTTCGAGTTTTGTCTGGGAGGTGAAGCTCTGAGCTGTTGCGTTGACCGACTCGTTCAATTGGCCTTGAATTAGCTCATGTTCGTCAACATCTCGCCGGCGGACTACAATCAGGAGGAGACGCAGACGTCGCTGCAGTACGCGTCGCGCGTCAAGCTCATCACCAACAACGCCAACAAGGCAAGCGAGAGCGAAACCGTGAACCGGCTCAAGGCCGTGATCAAACAGCTTCGAGCGGGCAAGTCAGATGTGGAGCTGGAAGGGCTGGGCCTGGATTGACCTGGACAAGCACGACAGACAGCCAGCGACAAGAAGAAAGAGAAACGGAAACAATGCAACGCTCCGATGGATTCGTGTCCTGTGTGGCTCTCAACAACTCGGCGTTTTTCACGTATTATTCCATGCGAAACAGAATAAAACTCTCGCTTGCAAACGGCCCAGCAGAGCGACCGACCAGCGACCGACGATGTCGATCACAGTAAGCGCCGCGCGGTCGCGGCGTGTCCACTGGCCCGAGAGATTGCTGTCCATTTATCTGTTGGCCTTGGCGACACGCTCGATCTCGTCCTTCTTCTTGATGGCGTACGAGTTCGACGAGCCCTTGGAGGCGTTGATGAGCTCATCCGCCAGGCACTCGGCGATGGTCTTGACGTTACGGAACGCGGCCTCGCGGGCGCCCGTAGCGATCAGGTACAGCGCCTGGTTCACGCGGCGGAACGGCGAGACATCGACGCCCTGGCGACGCACGACACCGGCCGAGCCGACACGGGTTGAGTCCTCACGAGGGCCAGACTTGATCACGGCGTCGACCACCACCTGGAGCGGGTTCTTGTCCGTGAGCAAGTGGATGATCTCGAGCGTGTGCTTGACGATGCGCACGGCCTTGAGCTTCTTGCCACTGTTGCGGCCCTTGCGCATCAAGGCGTTCACGAGGCGCTCGACGATCGGGCACTGCGCCTTGCGGAAGCGCTTCTTCTGGTAGCGCTGGGCCGTGTGCGGCAGAAACGTCGCGGCCTTGCCCTTGACGGCGATGTAGTCCTCAAGGGAGATATCAGCGGCGACGCTGAGATCGTCGTACGACCTGAAGCAACCAAACCATCAGTATTCATGCTCAGTCCAGATATCTGTTTTACAGTGTGCGATCCCCAGCCGCCGCAGCTGCCACGCGCAAATGCCACTCGCTCGCTCGCGCGGTACTCTCTCTACACTCGCCATCGATCTCTTCTGTAAACTCGCTAATGCACCTCGAGGGTGCAGTACAAATCCCCGCGGTGAGAAAGAAATCGCGCGATATTGTTCGAGTTGTCGATCGCCATGTTAGCGTCAATATTGCACCGTTTTGGGCCGGGAAATCACGAAAACTTGCGGTATGAATCGATGGATCGCGCACGATGGCGCTGGAGACGCACATACTCGCCGGTGGGCGCTTACCATTTGTTGAAGAGCTTCACTTCCGTAGCAACCTCCGCCATGTTGAGAGTTTCCGAGGATGATTGCACTGTAGGCGTCCACAGGCCCAAACCGTGGGTTTGGTCGGCCAAACGAATGGGCAGCAGAGCGAAAGCATACAAATTTCAAGACTTCTATACAAATTCCCTATCAAAACGTCATTGTGACTGCACATTACTCCAAGGAGGGGGTCAACTAGGGGAAGGGGTGTGGCCACAGCCAGTGAACCGGTCCCAAATCTGCATATTGGTCGAACCGGACTTAAGGAGATGCGTACCTACTTCTACCAAGGGGGTTACGCTTTTGATAGAGCGCTATATCTGAGAACCAGCAGAACTACGACCGAAATAACCACAGACAACCTTTCAGACCGGATACACAGTCACCACCTTTCTCAATTTCTCAACTTTAGTTGGCTGAAAAACCTGCAATAAAGAGTATACAAGATCTCTCCCCTACCCCTTTTCTGAGCCTTTTCTGTGACACATACGAAACCAGCAACAACTTGGCGAAGAGCTCTAACCCCATTACCAATCGACATCCCCAGCGAATTCTAGCAACCATGGGCGGCGGACCGCCTAGCGCCGACGTCGTGCGCGCGTCCTGCATCCTCACATTCCCGGAGGAGACAATGGTCGAGCCCGTGCCCGTGGACGCGTGGTATCTCTTCGCCGTCGGGATCACGTTCCTGCGGCGCCTCGCGCGCGACCGCGTGGGCGACGAGCTACGCATCGCGCTGATCATGCAGCACACAGACGGCGCCGCGCAGCAGAAGCGGTACATTTCGGTCACTAGCGACGGTATGCTCAAGAACGCGTTGAGAGAGACCTTCGAGAAGCCTGAGCGTGTGCTGGTGCTCCATATCATTGCGCTCGGCAAGGTGCTGGGCCAGAAGTCCATCCACGTCGTGCCCGAGATCAACCCAAACGTGTCCCCCGAGCCCGTCGCGCCACTGGGTATGGTGTTTCCTACACTCACTGTCGAGGCTGTGCAAGAAGTACCAGAGAACCTGACCATGTCGTCGTCGTTCCGACTGAGTCGATCGGTGTACGAACTCGAAAAGCTCGGGCGGGCAGGAGATCTCAGGGCCAGCAAGCAGCTCTCACACAGCGATTCGTGCCTAGCACAAAGTCAACTGTACGGATTTGCGGGTAAATCGACTGATGGCGCAGCAGTGTCGGCCGTGCCTTCGGACGGGGAAATGTCTCGTTCGATTCCCACGGAGCTTTTGGAAGAAGAAGCACCGTTCGCCTTGTCAGCCGCCGGTGCCAAGCTCATCGCCGGTCACGTCGACGACGACAGCAGCGATATCCCGATGGCTCGCGTTGTGGGGCAAGCAAGCGATAACAATGCGCCTCGGATACCGAGCGACTATGTGATGCTGGAGCTGCAGAATGGCGCTGGTCTAAGCGACGTGGCAGCGGCGATGCCAGCGAACGCGGCGTCGACGTTTTTCATTTCGCCAACGTGGCATCTCCACGCTGACGAGCTGAGCGCGTCGGCGCGTCTTCGCGGCGATACTCCGACTACTCGGAGCGTCCCGGCGGCACGACCGATCAGCGAGTGGAGCTCGTTCAACAACAGCAGCAACAGCAGCGCGAGCAGCAGTATGGAGGACTCGTTCGTGATGCTAGAGCCGGCCACCAGTAGTGAGCAGGCGACCCGCGCACGCCGAATTTTGTAGTCAACTATAACTAGAGACCCACTGAACCAGGGCGCTATCGCCCGCCTTATCTAATGCGCTGCACTGAAAAATAGTAGTAGAGATCCAACGAGCATCAGAAATGAGTTGTTGCTTTTGGCAGCTTCCACCACAATCTGACTTGTTAAAAACCGACGTCTCTTGTTTGTAACAGCATCAACGCTGGGCCAAAAAATGACGCATGCAGTTCTTGCATTCTCCGCGAGCCATTGTTCCACCCCGAAGCTGACCGAATCCCTCCTCGAGCGCCATGGCGACGCCCCCCAGTGCTTCCTCCGTCACCACCGGCACGGTCATCGAAGTGCAGGACGCCGCGCAGTTCGACGAGCTCACGGCCCGCGAGAGCACGCTCTCGATCGCGTTCTTCTGGGCCGAGTTCCACGAGCTCTGCCGCCCGAACGGCCAGATCGACGTCGTGTTCAAGCAGCTCGCGACCATGCACCCGCGCATCCGCTTCCTCAAGATCGCGGCCGAGGACGTGGCCGACCTCTCGGAGCGCTTCCAGATCGCCGTCGTGCCCACATTCGTCGTCGCGCAGGGCAAGAGTGTGCTCGAGAAGCTCGAGGGTGCCAACGTCGCGGAGCTCGCCAAGCGCGTGGACGTGCTCAGCAAGAGTCTGGCCAAGAAGGCCATCGCCGCCGAGTCCGCCGGTGCCAGCACGCCCGCCGCGAGCGATCCGGCCGCCAAGACCGTGGACGAGGCCCTCGAGTACCGTCTCAAAAAGCTCACCAAGTACGGTGCCAACACACGCACATATACAAACCTGTTCATGCAGTGAGTATGTGGAGTTGGGATCTTATTGACAATGCCTGTGCTTTGTAGTGCGTCACCCGTGATGCTGTTCATGAAGGGCAGTCCAAGCGAGCCCAAGTGCGGCTTCTCTCGCCAGGTCGTGGCGGTGCTGAACGAAGAGAAGATCCAGTTTGGCACGTTCGACATCCTCAACGACAATGACGTGCGCCAGGGGCTCAAGGAGTTTTCCAACTGGCCCACATTCCCGCAGCTCTACGTCAACGGCTCGCTCATCGGCGGCCTCGACATCCTCAAGGAGATGAAGTCGGACGGCTCGCTCGTCGAGCAGCTCGGCCTCAAGCAGAACGTCGAGGAGGCCGAGGCGGCGTTTCAGGAGAGTTTGCGCGCGCTCATCAACTCGGCGCCGGTGCTGCTGTTCATGAAGGGCAACCCGCAGGAGCCCAAGTGCGGCTTTAGCAAGAAGACCGTCAAGCTGCTCCGCGACCACCAGATCCCGTTCTCGTCTTTTGACATCCTCAGTGACGACCAGGTGCGACAAGGGCTCAAGGCCTTCTCCAACTGGCCAACGTACCCGCAGCTTTATGTGAAGGGCAAGCTTGTCGGTGGTCTCGACATTCTCACCGAAATGGCCGAGGAAGGAGATCTCAGCGAGCAGCTCGGCGTCGCCAAGAAGCCAAAGCGCGTGGAGAACAAGTACGAGCAGCTCATCAACCGCGCGCCCGTGATGGTCTTCATCAAGGGCACGCCACAGGTGCCGCAGTGCGGCTTCAGTCGCCAGCTGATCGACATCCTCGACGGCGCTGGGTTCCAGTATGACCACTTTGATATTCTCACTGACGACAGCGTGCGACAGGGCCTGAAGAAGTACTCCAACTGGCCGACGTTCCCGCAAGTGTACGTTCGTGGAGAGCTCGTCGGCGGCCTTGACATCATTCAGCAGCTCCACGAGGAAGGCGAGCTGGAGGAACTCAAGCCATAAAGACGAAAAGGATACTTGGTGGCTGCACCGCCGCCAAAGCATACGTAGAGCAATTCGTCAGTTCAGAGCTGTCTTTTTATTGTGTTGATTCCATGATTTTCTATCGTCTCTTGCTCTAGATGTAGTAGGAGGGTATCTTACTTGAGAATCTCTGTAATAATTCCAGCAGCAAGCGTCGTGCCACGGTCTCGCAGCGTAAAGCGCCCGAGCTGGCGGTACGACGTGAACGTCTCGAGGCAAATCGGCCGCTCGCACGTGATCTGCACGACCGCCGACTTCTCACGCGTGATGCAGCGCGGCTTCCGCTTCTCCACGTCTCCGTTCAGGTTGACGATGCTCACGAGCCGCGTGATGTTGACCGGCTCGTCCACGTGGTGCACGTGGATGGTCACGCGCGTGCCCTTCACGAGCGGCACTTCGACCGCCGGCATCGTCATGATCTTGGCTTCAAACTTGCGTACCTGTCGCACGGGCGACACGATCGAGCAGAGAATGCTGCCAGTCGTGAGCGCCGACGGGTCAATGCCCGTGACGCCCAAGTCGAGCGTGTCACCAGCGCGCGCGTACTTGATGGGCTGCCCGTTCTGCTCAAGTCCTTTGATCACGAGCGCTTGACCGATCGGCATCAGCATGAGCTGAAACACACATTCAGTTTCAGCAAAAAAAATCACGCGTTGGGACTCCACACGACACTCAACGTACCGTGTCTCCAATGGCTGCTGCGCCGGCGTACACGCGACCTGAGATGGTTTGGCCAAGACTCATCGACTTGGAGACGTCGGACACGGTCATTCGAAACGGTTTGGTGATCTCTCGTTGCGGTGGAGAGAACTGGTCGATGGCCTCCACCAGCGTCGGCCCCGTGTACCACTCGCAGACTGCCTGGTCCAGGTTGCTATCGAGATTTGCGCCGCTCATGCCGCTGACGGGCACAAACCACAAGTTCTTTGGTCGGAATCCAGATTTGTGCAGAAACGGCGAGAGCGACGCGACAATGGCGTCGAACCTGGTCTTGTCCCACCCCGTCGCGTCCATCTTGTTGACGGCAACCACGAGCTGTGTGACGCCCAGACTCCGCGCCAGCAGCGTGTGCTCCTTGGTTTGGCCGGAATTCTCGAACGCCGCTTCGAATTCGCCCGTGGCGGCGGGCACGACCAGCACCGCGACATCAGCCTGCGAGGCTCCAGCGATCATCTTGGGGATAAAGTCGCGGTGGCCAGGCGCGTCCAGCAGCGTCACATGCTTCGACTTGGTCTCAAAATAGCTGGTCCCCACGTCCATCGTGACGCCGCGTGCGCGCTCTTCGTCGTCGGCGTCCATCACCCACGCGTACGCAAACGAAGCCTTGCCGGCCTCGCGCGACTCTTTCTCGAACTTGTGCATGAGCCGCTGGCTCACGTAGCCCAGCTTGTACAGCAGGTGGCCCGTGATCGTGCTCTTGCCGGCGTCCACGTGGCCAATCACGACCATGCTGATCTTGGCCTTTCCGTTCGCGTCGCTTGCTTCCTTCTCGTGCAGCTTGCGACACTCTTCCTGCGCCTTCTCTTCCGCTCTCGCAAATGCCTTAAGCTCCATTGCCGAGAAGCTCTGCACTGTGGAAGCTAGCGCCGCAGCGGTCGTCGCCATGGTCGTGGCCGCAGCCGCAGCCGGACTCTCCATCTCCACCAATAGGCCGCGGTCGGTCTTTGCCTTTGCCGGTGGCGCGCCCAGCGTCACGGCGCCGATCGCCGCCGTGACTCCTTTTTTTGTGGCTATCGCCGCCGATTGCTCGGCATCGATCGCCCTTACCACGGCGTCCAACCGCGGGATCGGGATGTTCACTGGTAGATTCACGCCTATGTTCAATCCAAAGTCAGCATCCAGCGACGCGGTAAGTATGTAGGTAGGTTAGTCGTAAAGCGATGTCCTACGCGTGATGACCGACGACGTCTTGGCCTTTTCCAGCAGCGAGACGACCGCGCGGTCGGGATCGTAATTGGCGCGGCGCAGCTCGTCGACTATCTGCGCGTCGCTGAACTTGGTGCCAACCGTCGCCTTGACCGCGGGCACGAGCGACTCGAGCAGCTCTGCGTGAACCACTCGCGTCAGCTCTAAAGTGGATACTAAGTCACCCATATATCTGCGTAGACGCACCTCCGTCCGCGACGGCCCCGTCGTCGGCTCCGGCGGAAGGCGCGTTAGTCTGCTCCACGAACGAGAACACTGACTGCGTGCGGCTGGGCGAGTCGCGGCGGTACATAAACTCATCTGCGGACGCACCAACACCCGACCCGACCGTTAGAACAGCAGCGGCACGCGGCAGGCAGCGCAAAAAGACGCACTTGAGTTGGGCGAGTTGGGCTCATAGTATTCATCGTCGTCGTAGTCGTCTGTGGGCAGAGACAGGTCAGGCGAGCGCGGCGGGAGATGACTGGGAAAGAGAGGGATAGCGCCACGCACAGTCTTCTTCGTACGAGTACGCGCGATTGCGCACGTCGCGGTGGCGAGACATCTTGGTCCCGGTTGAGTACCCGATGAATCTGCGGAGAGCTCCGTCGCCAGGATCGAGAGTGAACCCAGAGACGAGCACTGTCACTACGCGGGACTTTTGTGCTCTTTAGTGACGGTCCACATATTGTCGAAATTGGGTGTTTGGGTGGCAGGAGAATGTGGCAACTTGTCACTGCTGGCAAGACAACATTGATTCATGCCGGTCCACGAACGAGATCCCATTCTATTTAATAGGGAACGCCGCACACCAGGAAGCGCTCCTTCATGGCTACAGTGCAGAGTGCAGAACACACGTGGTCGCTCACCACTTGGTAGTGAATGCAATGCTCTAGTGTTATTAAGCTGATCAATCGATCGACGGCGAGACGGAATACAAAACTGCTACCAAGGGCGACACTGAACACCTCATGTGTGCATCACGATCGCAAGGGTGGTGTGGTGTGCAGTAAGAACAGAACAGTATTCTTCTGTACCTTCACTGCATCTTCTTTGAGATACATCTACTGTACTGACTCCTCCTCCTATTCCTCCATCTCCACCAACTGGCCTCCCTCACTTTTGCTGGGGCTGCGAGTCTCAACTCAACCAACCTCCCCTGGAAATCCTAGTCTCTGGTCCTGGAATCCCCACCGTCGCGATGCCCATGCGCGCTCTCGCTGGCGTGCGGGAGCATCTGGTCGGTCAACAGACATCTATCACTCGCGTTCTCAGCAAAATAACGCCTCGCGGCTTCCCGCCACTATTAACACTAGTTCAGTATAGTTTGGTCAAATGTTCAAACAGCGGAACCTAACCTGTACTGATGTAGTGAGTGTCATCAAAACGTCCCACTCAAGCCACCATGGCGCTGGCAGCGCAGCGCTGCCAGCGCCATGGTGGCTTGAGTGGGCGTCCTGTCTCTCGCAACTCGTTGCTCCTCCTCGCTTCCTCCTCTATGCTCCTCCTCCGCCCACGAGTCGGGCGCCGTTCGTCGTGGCAGGACAACAAGCTCCACACTGGCCGCTCACTCGGGAACCCGCCGCCCTCCACCCACGATGGCGTCGTCCACCTCGACGCGCCCACCGGCGCTGCCGCGCTCGTCCTCGGCCTCCGCTGCTCAGCACCGACAGCCGTGGTCGGTCCCATCAGGTCGTCACAGCCGGCCCACCGCAGCCTCGTTTCCGTCCGCACGCGACCGGAGATCTTCGGCCGGCTCCACTGCCGCGGTGTCCATGGACATGGATTCTGATGACCACCGAAGCGAGTCCATGCAGCACTCGTCACAAGCCCATAATAGCCGCGTCGTGGCGCTGAACGACCGCCGCCTCGCCACGATCGCCAACGAGACGGCCGCCATGATCCACTGGGACCGTATCCTGCGCGCGCCCGAGCCGCGACTCGCACGGTGGAAGTGGGCCGAGAGCTGCGGCGACTTTTCGCTCTACACGCGCCACGAGGCGCAGCGCTTCGCCGTGCTGGCGATCGGCGTGGTGGACGCCAGCGTCGCCGAGCTGGCCACGCTCCTGCAGGCGCGAGGCAACGAGCAGCACGTGCAGCGCATGGAAGCGCTCTACGGCGAGCAGTTCAAGCACGGCAGCCACGTCCACGACGTCGACCTGCGCAACGACGCGCTGCCGCCGCTCACGGCGGGCGAGACCGACTCGGTTTTGTCGCAGCTGTCGGTCAAGACCGCGACGTTTACCAAACCGCACATGCTCTCGAGCCACGAGCAGTGGTGCTACGTGGACGCCGTGTACTCGCACCAGTCCAGCCAGATCTTCGAGAAGCACATGACGACGCTGCGGGCTCGAGACGTGCTGTCGGGCAAGTCGGGCTCGAAGGCCAAGGAATTCCATGACGTCATTAGCGGCTACTGCGTGCAGCCAGATCTGACGGACGCGTCATGCAGCGACGCCAAGACGAGTTCGTCGTCGCGTGTTCATTTCTACGCCGAACTCTTCACGCCCAAGCAGTTTGGCTTCAGCGTGCCAACGTCCATGAGCGCGCTCACCGAGCGAGCCATCCGCCACCGACTCGTGCGGCTCGCGCAGACCTGCTCGCGCCTGCCGCAGCTCGTTCGCCGCCGACGCCTCGGCGTGCGAGTGCTGGTGGACAACAACTGCATTTTCCCGCCCACAAAAGTTCCGTGCGTGAGCTGCGACAAGCACCTGATGATCGCCAAGCTCTGTCGCATGTGCGGCCAGGGGGTCTGCGATGACTGCTCAAGCAAGTACGAGCGCGAACGCCAGGTACGCGGCAGCGACCGAATCAGGATTGAGAGCATCCGAGTATGCGAGCTCTGCATCCGACGTCTGGACACGGCGGATTACGCGCACCTCGGCGACGCAGCGTTCGCACCGGCGCACGTCCGGCCGGATCCAGACCACGCCAAGCCCGCCAGCGCAGCGCTTTCCTCGATGCTGCAGGACGCGCTGATGAACGCGACAACCGCGGAACACAAGGCCAGCGTGATGAACGTCATCAAGTGTGTGCTCGATCAAGAGGCCGACTCACTGAGTGCAAAGACCGACAGCTCCGTGGGATCTGCGCCAGTGACCCCGCAGAAGCGGGTGCTGCTCACTGTTTCGAGTTCAGAAAAAGACTATGTGCGAGCACTCGTGGACTTGGAGGTGGACAAGGTGCCGTATACCGAAGCTGCCGTCGCGGAAGCCAACGGCCGCACGTACGCCGTGGACCCAACGACCGCCGTGGATATCCAGATGATGAACCCTGTGCCGGAGGACGAGGAAGCGCGACTGAAAGTGATTCAGAAAACCCACATTCGCGAGCTCGGGCGATCGCAGGAGCTCAGTCTGATTTGTGAAATGGCGTCTCGCGAAATGGGCTGCTTCGCCACTCTTGTCACCATCGTGGACAAGGAAGAGCTGTACGTCGCCGCGTCCAACGTCAAAACCCTTGAGCTCCAAAGCTTCGCGCGCAACGACTCATTCTGCGCGCACACGATCATGTCGCAAAACCCTCTGGTCGTTCCGCACCCGGAGGCTGACGTCCGCTTCCACCAGAGCCTGCCAGTCAAGATGCTCGGCACCAAGTACTACTGCGGCTTCCCCATGGTCGCCGGCGATGCGATCATCGGCGCAATGTGCTGCGTAGATGTCAAGTCGCGCGAACTCACAGAATCTCAGTACACCTACCTCACCAAGCTCGCAGACACGGCGGGAAAACTGGTCTCACTCCACGCGGCGCAGAAGACCCACTCGCTCTCGAGCGAGGAAGAGCCGCTACCAGAATCGGAGAAGTGACCTTAATTAGGGAAGATCCGCCGAAAAGAATGTCACTACATGAAGCAGATTGAAATAGCTACACTTCGAAGGTTGTAGCCAATCACAAGTGTGATGCCATGATGGCAACTAGATTGCGTCATCGTTCATCATTATGAACTCTTCACGCCAATGTCATTCTTGGCCGCCCACCACTTGACGATCTGCTCCTTGGCTGCCACGAGAGCCGTGGTGACCACGCAGAAGATCACGCAACCAGCCATCTTCGTACCACACGGCGGCAGCCCGATGCCGCTGCTCCGTGTGGCGAACCATAAGGAGTGGCTCACGCACTTCCAGCGCGACTTTGTCACCACCAAGCCCGACGCCATCGTGCTCGTGACAGCCCACTGGGAGGCGCCTGTCGTGCATATCACGTCGTCTGCTGCACCACCAGTTTTCTACGACTACTACAACTTTCCCCGGAAGCCTACGAGGTCAAGTACCCAGCACCCGGCCATCCCGACCTTGCCAACCGCATCCATGGTCTGCTCCAGGCCAAGAACATCAGTTCGGAGTTCG
Organism: Pythium dissimile; assembly: GCA_023336445.1. Taxonomy (NCBI): domain Eukaryota; phylum Oomycota; class Peronosporomycetes; order Pythiales; family Pythiaceae; genus Pythium; species Pythium dissimile. Next base: position 1,579 of record JAADWZ010000233.1, on the reverse strand, counting down.
ATGATCAGCGCGGCTACGACCACGGCGTGTTCGTTCCGCTCAAGCTCATGTTCCCCGACGCCAGTGTCCCTGTCGTCCAGCGTCGGTGGTGAGCTCGCTGGATGCGGCTGCTCACGTGAAGTTTGGAGAGGCGCTGGTGCTGCTGCGCAAGGAGAACATCCTCATCATCGGTTCCGGACTTTCGTTCCACAACTTTCGTCCGTTCCGTAGGGATCTTAGCGCTGCCAACGCGGCGAGTATCCCATTCCACGTCTATCTGAATGAGTCGCTGATGGCTACGACGGACCCGGAAGAGCGCCGTCGTTGCCTCGAGCGCTGGGCGACAAATGCTCCACTCGCGCGGAAGATCCACGAGCGTGAGGAGCGCTTGCTGCCGCTGCACGTGATTGCTGTCACTGGCTTGGAGGATCCTTGTGAAGAGATCTTCAGCGGGTATGTCATGAACATTCGCACGTCTGGATACCGTTTCGGAGCCAGGACGTAAGAGGTGGCAGGGCAACCTTGTCAGGTCAGCGGCGTAATCTGATACTAGTATCAAACACAGCCAGTCAACATGAGACTACTATCCGTATCTTATTCAACATTGAAATGGGTGAAAACAGGCCACTTGCTGTAAACAAAATGCATTTTGGTAGTAATTCGGTGTGCTGCTACTGAATAGCAGCTACTAATGTGCAGTCGCAAATGAAAACAACTAGCCATTATCACGGATAATCACAGATAGCCCCCTTCTCCTTGTCTGCGTTGACGCTGATGAGCTTGCCGAGCATCTCGGTGAGCTTGAGAAGAGACGCGTACTGCGAGCCAGTGACATCGCGAGACTTGAGATCCATGCATCCGAGGGCGCCAATGACAGTGCCACGAACAACAATGGGAAATCCGCAGTAAAACTTGATGCCGAATGCGTTGACCGGAATGCATTGGTAAAAGCGAACATCCGCTTCTGGATGCTGAACCAGCAGGGGGTCACGCGACATGACGGTATGGCCGCAGAACGAGTCAGCGCGGCCGAGTGTCTTGATGCCAAAGGGGAGACTTCCGCCCAGCACGACGAGTTCGTCAGCTTCGACGAGCGTCACCAGAGCGCCAAAGCAGTCCAACTCTCGCACCGCCAGTTCGCAGATGAGCGTGAATTCGTCGGCGCCTTCCATTTCACGGACGCGGGCTTCTCGGATGATTTGCACTCGCTGCTCGTCGTCCGTTGGGACAGGGTGAGCCATCGGCATCGTCGGTGGGTTCTTGGGATTGAGCGCATATCCACGACCCACGACCTCTGCCAACGGTGCACTTACAAATGAGAGCGTAGGGCTTCTAAGATCCTGTATACCCTGCGCGCATACCTGGACCTGATCCGCTTGTGGAGAGGACGTCGACTTCGTCGTCGACACACTGTCGAGCTCCGATTCTGAAATGGGGTTGCTAGCAGTCGGTGAGTAGTCGTCATCGACCACGCACCGGATCACGTTCATGACGGACATCTTCTTCTCCTCCGTCGTAGCGTTCTTCAGCGCGTCCAGCAACAGCGGCGTGAGCGTGGTAGACGCCGACGAAGAACGGCCGACGTCCGGCGACACCTCGG
>JAADWZ010000232.1:0-45974 GCA_023336445.1 Pythium dissimile | reverse complement strand
GTAGGTAGGAGATGGGTATGTTTACGGTAGGTAGGACATGGGACATGATTACGACCCAGTGGAGTAGCGTAAGACCCAGACGGTTTACGCTACAGTAGAGTGGGGTCAAACCCAGACGGCTTAGAGGTAGCAACAGCGAACTAAGTCCTGATCAATTCACTCTGCAAATTGCCATCTTCTACTGAGTCAAGTCCACTCCTCTCCTCGACATCGTGACCTTTAGTAATACTCGACTAAAACTGCATCTAAAGACGCGCCTTGATGCTCAATTTCGCTCTCATTCAACCCAATACAATTTCATGCTTCCAAACTGGACAGATTGTTCACAAATGATGCCGCCAGTTTCACCGAAGCTAAGGCATTCGGTAAACGAGGCAGTTCTCGACTCACCAAACAACTGTCAGATACTTCCCCCGCTCACTGTATCACTCTGAAGAAGTCCCAGCCATCGGAGAGGAGACTTTCTTCACCGGAGGTGAGGAGCAATCACTTAGGTTGTAGCCCTCCTGGGCGCACTCGCGAAAAAACGTCAAATCAGCATCACGTCTTTGATCGGCAAGTTCTTTCGACAGAAACGCGTCACTGTTATTCTCCGCAAAACGACGTGCATCATCGCATGCTTCCACTCGCCACCATTCGTGAGACGCTTCGGCCAAACAGTCTTCCTCCACGAAGTGATCACCCCCCGAAATGGTCTGAAAAGCAATAGCATGATTTTGTACTATCGGTGCTTTTGGACAGTCGAAATCGAGGAAGCTTTGATATTTGGCAGGTTCACACCACACGGTCAGTCCAGCTGGGACACCTCGACGATGCAATCGGTGCGTAACAGTCTTGCTGTGCTCAACCAAGAATGGCAAGTCAGTCTTTCCGTGAATCGTCTCGTAGAGACGCAAATATTCCATCAAAGACGAGCCTTCAAGCTTCACTGACGGCTAATATAGTCGTAAAGCACGGTCGCGTATTTGTAGGAATCGCCGTGCTCAGTACGCGCGAGCTGGCAAGACGAAACCTCACAGCCCAGCACATCCAGTATACCTGGTAGATACACGGACTCGAACGCATGAGAGGCGTATCTGGCACTACCACGAAGGAGGTAGAGACTCGACAAGATCACTTTTTTGCCAGTCGATAGAGAGCCACCAGAAATGCAATGACGACTAACAGCCTTGTCAAACGCATTGACGTGTAGAACAGCCTCGTTCTCAATTGCTTGCTGGGCCTTTGATGCATACTTCATCATGTAGTACGCCTTATCCAAACCTCGCCTGCTGCCAAAAACTTGATGTCGTGATTGCACTTGATAACCATAGCAATCACATCAACAATCGGATTTACGTAGTCATGGCCAGCCGGGCGAGCACACGCCAGATCACCATTTTCCTTGAGCACTGATGAATCGCACACCTCCTTCGGGAAAAACATCCTACACCTTTCCGTCAGGTGTACATTTGATCTCTTTGTAGCATCCTCTTGAGTAATACCATCGATGATGCTGGAAAGTGAGCAGTGCTCAGCAAAACGAAGAGCCGCGCGGTCACCGAGATGATTTGGGACCTCCAGTGGTTGACTTCTGCTCAACTCGTAGTGAACATGCTCAACCGATGGTGGCCCATCTCCACAAATCCGTCGTCGCTCTGTTGAGGCGCGAAGCTCATCACCGTACGTACGACGGCAACCACAGCACTTGACTAGCACAGAGGGCGTTCAATTCTTCTTTGGCTTTCTGAGGCATTTTGTTTTGGCTTCAACGTCTCGATATCCTCGCAGTCGCACACTACACACACAGCATTTCCGAGCGGAAACTCCACACAAGCAATTGAAGTGGAATACCGCACAATCCGATTTCGGAATTACTCCTCCTTGCATTTCCAGTAGTACTGCATGATGTATCTTGGAAGACCGTGTACCCAGATCAGCATGTGTGCGTACAGATCACCTGTTGAATTTGGCTCTCAACCGAGGCATAATAGGCTTGAGTGTACCCGAACAAACCGTCAGCTTCTCTGGGCCTACCAACGCTCAAGTCAAAGTCCAGAAGGACAACGACAATAATCTCCATGAGCTTGTCAAAGTACCTACACACCAATAAACGTGTTACCAATCGGGTACTCCGTTTACGGCTCTTTTACAAATCACACACAGTCACCGCGCTCAGAAAAGTGGAGTTTCACTAGCGCCTGAGAACAGCCCGCGAAAACTGAACACACTCAGCAAGCAGAGTTCGACCTTCGTCAAGTAGGCGCACGTCAACATCCCCAGACAGAACACCTATTCCGCCTTGACTCACAGCTTGAGCATCAACGCCTGTCGGTTGGGAAGAAATCGCCGAGTGCAAATAATTATGCTCCTTGTACCACGCTAACTGCACTGCGAGTCGATTCATCCGAACTTACGTTTTGTGACGTCCTGCACGAACCACTGGAAGACAGTGTGTGTAGGCTGGCTCAAGTTCAGCATTGCATTCTCTGTTGGTGTCGAATCTGCAAATACTGCCGGTAACTCCCCAATTCACAGCCCATTTGCAATCGGAAAAAAACTTGGGCAGCCCCTTCACACGCGTCGACACGAGCGATCGATAACACGGCATACAAACTACGCCCACCAAAGCACCATCGCCACCGTTAAACAGGCCGTTTTCGACAGCAACACATCCTTGAGTTGACCCTCCGCAGAATCAACCGAGTACCAAGTCACCAACTCGCGAGGCACGGTGGGTGGAATAGTTAAGCGTCCTTGCATGCGAGCCAGCAGCATATTCCTTTCATTCACATCTCTCCGTACAACACCACGCTGTAGATAATAGCAGTCGCTCACACAGCAGACGACTTCCTCCATGCTCGAATTTAAAGTCGAACTCGGCAGCTCTCATACAGCTCAGTTTTCCGCGCCGCCGTCACAGGTTCCACTGTGAAAAATTCATCGAGAATCTTCCAAGTGTCCGCCACTACCAGCTGCCTCCTTGTCCTTTCTTTCCATCGAACAACGATCAGCTGCCGCTGCAGCGCGAGACCGGCGTTTCCGCTCACGATCTGCCGCACGAACATTACACTGCGCCACCACACCAGCTTGTTCTCGGTCCCTCCCACAAGACTCTCGCTTCCTTTTGCCACATGAATTGCTTACCACCATTGTATTGCTCTCTTCTGGGATGAGTCTTCACGATTCCTCCACTTTCACGCCTTTCCAACCGACCCCACAAGTCAGATTTGCACTGTCTCTCCCATGCCAAAGTAAATCCCAACAATCAAACCTACAATATTCAATATGCTACATCGCAGGTCCCTCGCCGCCGAGATCCAGAGATTCCCGTGCTCTGCACGGCACTGTCTAAATATTAATGGGATGCGACTCACGGCCGAGACCCATCGCTCATTGTCACAACCTCGCACAGCACTTTGTCTGTTTCCGTCCGTCTCCGTGATGTCTCCACGCAAGAGCCATCACAAGCTCCGTTAAGAGGTGTTGTTTGCAGTAGAACAGCACAGTGCTACCACCAACGACTCCCAACTTTTCTGCTCATATTCGCACAACACCAGTCTTTCGTTTCTCGGCCTGCATTCTACAGAAGTTTCAGCAGCTCAGCCATTTATTCTCGTTTTCGGTTTTCCCTATTTGTTTTTCACTGATCTATGCTACATCGCAGGTCACTCGCTGCCGAGATCCAGAGCTTCCCATGCAGCGCAAAGCTGCAATGCAAAACGCATGAAGTCAAGATACGATAGACGTCGAAGGCGCCGAGCCGCTGGAGCGCATGCGCTTTGTGCTAGACAAACCACGGCTGGAGTGCGGTCGAATGAACGAGGAACTGGAGCGCGCGCAGCTTCGTCGTGATGATCTCGGCCGCCATGACGACGAGCCGGAGGTGTTATTTTTATGACCACATCCGAGGATCAATGGTGGATGGCGCTAAAAGGCTTTGCGTAGTCGAGGGTCGGTGAGCTCATGGCTGCGAGAGGTCAAGCGTCGCCAAAACCTCCTCGTCAGGAGCTCTTCTCTTGCGCCTTTATATGTGCGTGTGTCACCTTTTGCGCAAATTTTCAATTTGTATCTTGTTTTGCAATTCACCATTTAGGGAAATTACTCCAACAACAACACATCGAGAGGTGTTTTTCTGTCGGCAGCACTACAGTCCATACAGCGTGTCCAAACGGTGCCCAACTATTTGCCCATGTGTTGTCCATGCCGTAAGTAACGAAAACTCCTCGAAATTAGTGTCAACAGAACAATCCAACGGAATCAATCGAACGCTGTGCGAACATTTTGTGAGGCCCGCATGCAAGGGAGGTTTGCGAGAGCAAGACCACAAGACAACCGCCAGGAAACGGCGGCATGAACGACGGATCCAGCACCGAACCCGGCGCCGGCAGGCAGCGCGAACCTCCGTCGAAACCCGAGGCGTGAGCCGGTGACGCCACCGGCTGAGCCGGTGATGCCACCGGCATCGCCACCTCCGCTGGAACCACGCGAAAGCAACTTGCTCCTGCATCGCAGTCCGAGGAACCATTCGACAACGCCTCCACCTTCGACGCCGCCGGCCAGAGAACCAGCACCAGCGCTTGATAGTCCTCGTGTGGACGCACCACACGCCCAAGATGGAAGCAAGGAAGGCGCAGCGGATGTTCGGCGCAGCCCGGTGTAACGGGATTGGCCTTTACCTCTCTTACACTGTAAGGAGTGTAGGAAGCGTCCAAACTCACAGAACTGTGGGTTTGGTGGAAGAATGGAAACTGTATTTTTGAATGTTAGGAAAGCCTATATAACTTAAATCTACGTATAAAACCTTCCAGGAATCACGCCAGAAATCCTCCCCACCACTCAATCACAAAGTCCAACAGTGATTGGTGGAAAGTGGACGATATTTATTGATATCGTCCGATCCGGGAACAGGACTATTTACGGGGTCCCTACCATAAATAGAAACTGTTCTTATCCGATCCATCTGCCATGGATCGGCGGCATGTAACGGGACCGCCCCGTCACATCACCCTCCGATGCAAGCCACGTCACGTGACTTGCGAACGGGAACACTTGTTGGTCTGGTCCTCTCAAACCAACGGGAACTTGAACACCAAGCATGGTAGTCAGGATCTCCGCGGACGAGTACCGCGCAGCCATGACAGCCAAGGCCATGCGCACGGAAGTAGATGAGGTTGCGCGTCAACGCGCAACCAGCGAGACCACGCAGCAACACAGAGCGCTGAGAATGAAGCGCTCGCCACTGCTACTGCTGCCGCTGTGCCAGACGACACAGCGATGAGCGACGATGACGAACTCGCCGTCGCAAGCGAACATGACCTCTGCGACCAGCACAGTCGCGGAGGAGGAGAAGAGCGACGACAGCCAAGGCGCGCGCGATCTGCGCCGATGCACGGCGCAGCCACAACTTTGAGCGCGCCACCGATGGCAGCGGCGGCCAAGACTGTGAGCTCTGCGGCGTCAACCGTCGCAGTGTCGGAGAGCGAGAGCGCTGTTGACTTGTTCATCCACCAACCTGGGCTTGACAAAGTCGTTGACTATGATTCGAGCGATGATGGCCACGACGATGGCGTCCAGCGTAATCGCTATGGACGGCCCATGCTGCCGGGTGGACCAGCTAGTCCGATCGGACAACACGCTGCTCTGCTCGCTCAAGCAGAACGGGAGCGCGCCTTCTCGCGCAGCTCTGCCGAGGAGGTGGAAGAGGGCCAAGTGCGCGACCCTGATCGTGCTGATCAGGGTGGGGATGACATGGGTGGCGATCAAGCACACCGCCACGATCGTGACGACCGTGATGGTAGTGGCGAGATAACGAACGCCACCCAAGAAGACGAGGACCGCCAACGTCGGCGCCTCGAACCAGAGCACTTGCCCTGGTTGTCGCTCGTTCGAGCACTGCGTCGCTGAACGGGGCGCGCCTCCAAACACCACGGAGCTGCGCTCTCTGCGCGACGACCCGCTCATGTGTCGCATGAACCACGATGGGCAGTGGTCGCCCCTCGTGAGCATCTTCTTGTGCAGTCGATGTTCCGCGGTCATTTGTTACCAACTGACCGCGATGTGGATCGCCTGATCCAAGCTTGGAACCACTTCCTCGCCAACGTCCGCAACGCCGGCGGCGTCGGGCAGTGGACGGAGAAGCAGTTCTATCACCGTGCAAAGTGGGAATTGCACAGTGAGTTCGGCGCACGCATTCGCGTGCCGATTGTCTCGTGAAGCAGGTCTGCTTTGCTTCGTGATGGAGAACTGCCCGCAGTGTATGGCCTGCGACGAGCGTGCGCCGCCCGAGGCCTTCACTGATCGGGAGAATGCGCTCTACAGGCTTGTTCCCGAAAGCCTGAGTGATGCGATCGACAGCCATGTGGCTATTGTCGATCGCGCTTCTGCCGGCCGCGGTCGCGCTTCTCCACCACACGACCAGGGTTGGCCTCGTCGTACAAATCGACGAGATCCGGAACATCCTCGAGCAGTGCCGCGAGCGGCATCCAGCTATCGGCCGACGGCGGATAGCCACGCCATTAAACAAGACAACTCGATCAATCTCGCTGCTGATCACGATGGTTCAGCAGGCGCTCGACGATCCACCGCTGCATCTCGTGGGAGTCCTTCAGCGGAGGCGGTGGGGGTGGGAAGATCCCCTCCTCGGTCGAGCTCGGCGGCGCAAAATCTTCCGGACGACGAGGCTCGGCAGCTTTGTCGTCAACTTGAGCTGGCGGAGTTGCGCGTGGAGTTGTCCCAACTGTGGGCACAACACGCTGAGGATCGGCTCCGCTCGGCCGAGGCGACCGAGCAGCAGCGCCGGACGGTCCGGGAGCTGGAGAGGCTCACCCAGAACCTCAAGCGTCTCCTGGGTGTTCTGGAGAAGGCTAGACTCTGGCCTCCTCAGAAGAAGCCTCGTACCGATGATACGGACGAAGACGGCCGAAGTAAAACGTATTTTAAGGATGCGTGCGCATCCTGCGTGGAAGCTCCAAGGTGTAGGCATTGCCCAGGCGGCACAACACGCGGAAGTGGCCCACATACTTTGGCAGCAGCTTGGAGCTGCCGACGTTCGTAAGCATGTGTAGGTAGGTTAGTAGTTGATAACAACACTAAGTCCCCTACATTTAACGAACATTTGCTCTTCCATGTTTGTCAGCGTTCCGCTTCTGTCGATCGACCGCATCGGCGATCGAGTCTTGTACGAAGCGGACTACCACTTGACGGGCCAGTAGAAAGTCACCTGCTGACTCGGCTTGCCTGGCGACAGTGCGCACGTCGCGCACTGCGGCGATGTTCGTGTCCCCATCGCCGAGATCGGGTTCGATCTCGGCGGCAACTTCGCTGGTGCTCCTACCGTCGCTGACGTCGTCCACGTCCACGTCGTTCAGCTCGAAGCTGATGACAGGACTGTCATCAGCAGTAACGTCGACGTCCACGTCGGTGTGGTGTGAGAGCCGTTCTGGTCCTCGCTCGCGCAAGTCCCTCCCTCCCTTAAAGAAGACCCACTCTCCAAAGAGAGCAGGAATTCGTGGATGGCGTAGACCAATCACGTAGAACGGCGTATGCGTTGTCGACGCATGCACCGGGTTGTTAATGGCGAATTCTGCCATAGGCAAGAACTCGCTCCAACTCGTAAACGAGTGGACGTAAGCGCGGAGGATCTCCTCGATTACGCGGTTGGCGCATTCGGTCTGACCATCCGTCTCGGGATGATCAGTAGTGGACATCTTGATCCATGTTCGTAGCAGGCTGAACACGGAGCGCCAAAACTCGGCGGTGAACCTTGGATCTCGATCCGAGACAAGGTCACGCGGCAAGCCATGAAGTTGAAACACCGTGTCGACGAAGACAAGAGCACAGCTCTCTGCTATGATCGACTCTGGAACTGCACAAGATGGACCACCTTGCTGAAGCGGTCTACAAACACAAGAATGCTATTATTCTTGTGCTCATCTTCGGGAAAACCGAGCATTTAATCCATGGACCGACTCCCAGCACTCTGTCGGAACCGGCAGAGACTGCAGTGGCGCGTGGAGAGACGGCCCAGGATTCACGCGCTGACAGACCTCGCAAGCACGAACTTGTATTGGTGCGGCCAATAGAAGTCGCGGTTCAGCGTGAGATATGTCTTCTCACGCCCACGATGACCACTCACTGGTGCATCATGGTACTCGAACATGAGGCGCAGATCATGATCCAAGGGCACAACGACACGCGGCGTGTCGTCGGCAACGTCGCTGTACTACAGCAAGTCGTTTCGCTGAGTGTATCGATGGGTGCTCGATCGATACAAAGCCGGCAAGCTCTTCAACGCTTGCGGCGTGGGTTCCTCGAGGTAATTCTTCAGACGCACGAGAGCCTCAGCTCATGCGTACGCCTCGCAAACGTCGGCGAAAATCGTTGACGATGGGACGCTGAACGTCCCATCGTCAACGATTTTCGTGCGTGCCAACAGCATTCAACTGGCTGTTGGGCTTGGCGGTCGGCTCGTAATCGGGCCAACGCGAGAGCGCATCCGCGACGACGTTGAGTCGTCCAGGCTTGTACTTGACGGTGAAGTTGTACTCCGCGAAGAACGACAACCATCTCGCCATCTGCTGTGAGAGTTGAGGACTGTTCACGGTCTGTGAAGACGGTGAACGGCCTATCTCCCAACAGATAGACCCGGAACTTTGCCAGAGCATACTTCATGGCAAGGAGCTCCATGCCATGGACTGGGTAGTTTCGCTCGGCTGGCTGCGGCTGACGCGACTGGTAACAGGCGACGCGCTCCGCGCCGTCTTCGTCGGACTGCATCAGCGCACAGCCAATGGCAAAGTCACTGGCATCACAAACCACATGGAATGGTTTGTCATGGTCCGCAATCGCCAGTACTGGCGTTTCAATCAAGCTCTACTTGATGCCGTCGAAGGAACGCTGGCAATCAGCGTCCCAATCCCATTTGTCGTCCTTCTTGAGTAATCGAGAAAGATGGACGGTCATCTCGGCGTAGTTGCGCGAGTACTTGTGGAAGTACACCACAAGGCCAAGAAACATGCGCAGGCCCTTGACATCGACTGGAGCTGGCCAGTCCTTGATCGCCTTGATCTCCTTAGCATCGAGGCGTACGCAGTTCTTGCCGACGATGCACCCAAGAACGGGTATCTCGCTGGCAGCGAATATACACTTCTTGAGGTTCGCATACAGCTTATGCTTGCGCATAAGTGTGAGAACCTGGCGGACGTGGAGTCTGTGGACCTCCTCCTCGCTTTTCCCGTCCATAGTGGACGAAGACATCGTCGAAGTAGCTTGGTGTGAACTCTTCCACACACCGCAACAGATGCGAAACACATCTGTTGAAAGTAGCTGGTGCATTGCTGAGCCCCTGCGGCATCACCAACCACTCCCAGAGCATGCCGCTGGGGTGCTCACGGCCCTGTACGGTATACCCCGTTCACGCATCAGGATCTGGTAGAAGCCGTCTAGCAGATCCATGGACGAGAAAATGATGCTCTTGGCCATACCATCGATGATCACGTCCTTCCTCGGTATCGGCGTTTGCGCCGGTATCGTCGCCGCGTTCAACTTGCTGAACGCGTGAACTATCCGCCACCCTCCTGTGGCCTTACGCACACAGAAGGTCGGAGAGCTTTGGGGAGAGGTAGACTCCCTCACATGGCCATCTGTGAGACGTTCTGCAAAGCACTTGTCGATCGCCTCGACCTGTTCACGAGACAGTGGCCACTGCTTCATGACACAGTACTTCGAGCCTGGCTTCAGGTCGATCTCGTGCCGAGTGCCTTTGTCCTTCGGCAACTCGCACGGCACGGATCTAGAGAATACATCCTTGAATTCGACCAGATCCTCGTAGAGAGGGTTGTCCTTAAGCAACTCCCAAGAATGAGACGTGAACCGTTCAATCCGAGTCTTCTTATCAACAACTCTCGTCCATCGATGAGCTGCTGAGAATCCGTTCGTTCTCTGCAAACGCCACAGCCGACCGGATGTCGGTGACGTACTAATCCTCAGCGACGAGCACGCAGATCTGCGCGATCTTCCCTCGGCGCAGATCACGCAAGAACCGCTTGTTCGATCGTAGGCAGTGCAGTGATCTCCGAAGTTGACTTCGGAGGCGACGAGCTCAAGGGTGGATGCACCCACTTTTATGCCATCATTCACTAAGACGTTGATCGTCTCAGTGACTTCCTCCGGCCTTATGCACACAGGGTCCACCAGCTGCAGTGGCGCTACCGCAGCGAGATCTCAGTCGACGCTCTAGTCGAAAGGGATCGACGACGTTGCCTCCTGACGGTTGACATCGATTTCATCTGGTTGTGGTGCTGCCCTCTAGGCAAGCACCCGGCGCTGGACTCTTGCGACCCACTCGCAAGAGTAGCCTTGCTCGACTCATGCAACTTATTCGCATGAGTGGCGATACTCGATCCGTGCGTATCAAGGTGATGAGGACCTCGTCATCACCAGGTGTGGCAAAGCACAGCGACTGTGCTTTCGGAGCAGCATTCGTCAAGAGTCCCACAAATTCTCTTGACGTGACTGGATCAGTAAGGCGCTCCGCCCTACTGACCCCGACCGTGTTTTGGTTGTCACCACGCTGCGCTTCGTCGCAACGTGTGAACCTTTCCCCTCAGCCTTACGGCCCAAAGGACGGTCGTCACGCGCAGTGCTACGAGACACTGGGCGTGGGGCATTGCACTCATAAGCGAAATGCCCGGTCTTCAGGCAGCGGTTGCGTCGCTGCGTGCCCTTGTTCGATGCTGAGCGCGGATGACCGCTCTCAACGTAGGAGAGTTCCATGGCTTCTGGACCTTCTGCCTCCTATCGTCGCGCCGGACGATAGGCAGCTGAATGGACGTAAACCTACTGCAGACTGAAGTCCTCCGGTTGCGCGATGGCGATAGCGTCATCGAGCTTCTCCAGCTCCAAGCGGAATAGGTGGGTCTTGACGGATCCATCGGCAAGAGCCTTAATGAACGCAGTGACCTGCGTCTGTTCATCAATCGGCTTGGACACGATACAACTCACGAGGTATCGTGTGTACTCGGCGTAAGCGTGGATGTCACGCTTACCGTGCTTGAGGTCCGAAAGCTCAGCGCGAACCGTGAACTCGGCTCGTGGAGGATCAAACGTCCGTCTGAGCTTGGCCGTGAACTCCTCGTACGATCCAAAGCAATACGGATCGTGCAGCTGGAGGCGGAGCGACCAAATCTTCGCACGTCCGCCGAGGTTCGGCTCGGCGAACGTGACAAGCATCGCATCATCCTCGATGCGGCGTGCCTCAATGGCGTCGTCCACCTCGACGATCCAACGGAGCACCGAGTCCGTTGGAAGAGCCTTGTACTTGGACACCTCAATCTTCAGCGGTTCGGGGCGACGTGGACGGCTCGCCGCAGCAGCAGCCACACGCTGCTGCTGCTGTCTCAACAGTTCAGACTGTTGAGCACCTTGCTGCTGGAGTAAGGTGATGCTCTTCCTCGCCTCGTCCAGTTCATGCTGGATGAACCGGGCGATGCTAGCTTGCTGCTCGTTACGCGAGAGCGAGAACAACATGGCACCGACGGCGGCATCGCCGACGATCTCCGCTATGCGCGGAACAGCTGCCCATTCGAGATCACTCATATGGGAAAATTCTCACGCGAAGGGTGGTGGCCTTGCACTCTTGCGGTGCAAGAGTGTTCATGGTCACTGACTACGAAGTGCTACTAGGTGTAACGGGACTGACCGTTACCTCTCTTACACTGTAAGCGGTGTAGGAAGCAAACAAACTCCCAGAACTGTGGGTTTGATGGAAGAATGGAAACTGTATTTTTGAATGTTAGGAAAGCCTATATAACCTAAATCTACGTATAAAACCTTGCAGGCTGGCATTGCGGCTGGCGTTCCGCGCAAAGACCATGGATACTTTCTCAAAACACTCCTATAAAAACAACTGGATGTCAGTTGAGCGTGCGGATAACCATAAAGTCACCTCTCGTACCTTCCGTCTTTAGACGTCTCATCTACAAACACAAGTTGATCTGGGCTGGAGAAGAATGGGGCTAGCCGGCGCATGTACTCCAGACATTCCTGGGCCACGGACTCGCGAGCTCGCTTCGATAGGATTTTCCGCGTCAGATTGAGATCGAAACGCAGCCCTCGGCAGATTGTGGTTGCCGAAAAAGTTGATACCGATGGGAACGCTCCACTGAGCGCGAGTTGTACCTTTTCGATTTTAAAGCAGGGATGATTTTGAGCATACCTTGCCACGAAGACGATCACCTCTGGGGGCCAGCGCGCACCCTGCTCAGTTTGCTTTGAGTCTGACACCGGAGAGCTGGTCTTCTCGAACTGTCGCAGCCTTCGCCTAATTGTGCGCTCGATTGCTCCGAGTATACGCGCGACCAGGGCAGAGTCAAGCCCATACAGAAAGACAAGGACCACAGCCGCTCCAAGGTGTCGCCGGAGAACGCCATTGTTGTGGCCGTTCGCGTTGTGAACGCTGAAGTCCAGCTCGTGAGACTGGTTAGGAGTAAGAAGGCAGAATGGCCGCCAAATTTCGGACAAACCAGCCTATTTCTCGCGATTGGAGACTCCGTGCTCCATTCTGATTGGGTCAGCAACTCGAACAGCAACCCAAATTGGAGTTGATGGGCTCTAAAACCTGGGTTTAGACCTAACCCTATTATTAACTGGAGCTCTTATCTGGAGAGTTCTTGCCCGGTTTGGACAAACCTGGGGAAATGGACAATACCACCCCTTTCTAACATGGAGGAAACCAATACATGCATTTCAGCCAACCAGAAAAGCGTATTCGGAATTTCGGCCACGTTCATAAATCGACTGAACGGCTTGCCTCGTTCTTCGAGAACAGGAAGAACATCAACAAGATGGCCTCGAAAAGCGTTGGTGTCCCAATCGCGCTGCTCCACGAGGGTGAGGGCCGCGTCGTCACCGTGGAGCTGAAGAACGGTGAGATCTACCGCGGTCTTCTGAACGACACGGAGGACAGCATGAACTGTCAGCTCAGTGATGTCGTGCTGACGCATCGAGACGGCCAGAAGACGAAACTAGAGCTCGTATATGTGCGGGGCAGTCAGATAAAACTGATCATTCTTCCCGAGATTCTCAAGCACTCGCCGTTGTTCAACAAAATCCAAGCGGTGAAGAAGAAAGGCGACGATAAGGCGAAGAAGAAGAGCGCTCGAAAAGGATCTGGACGCGGCAAGCCACCGGGCATGCGCTAGTAGTTCAGACACTAAGCCCAGATTGATAAACTTTCAAAGAGATGGCTCACGATTCTACTTGCATCAGTCCGCGTGATCCCTCACACATTTGAAACGTTTAAATTCATGGCTCGTTGAAGTCCTCCCCCCCCCCTCGGTTTCGGAGCGGATTTTGGAGCGGCATCCTGCTTTCTGTTGAGTTTTCACATCAGTAGTATTTGCTGACCCAGGCAACGACAGCAACGAACTCGAATGAATGAACTCCGCACGACTACTACACCCGCCGAAGCAGATCGCTCCTCTGGTGCTCAGGTTGCAGGAAACTACCTACCTGCAACAAGTTGGATGCGCATAGCTCTGTCTCCTTCTTTTTGGGGACCTCACCTGGCCGGACCGTTCCAGTTGCGACCACAGTGGCGACGACGGCTTATCCGCACGACTGAAGCCTACCATTTTCGTGGACGGGAAAGCAACTCTCTTCATTGCACAGCAGTCCGCAGTACTGACTTACTCAGACCTGCTCAGCACACGCCACGGTGGTACCACGACCTGCTCGCTCATCCGACACAATTGCGTCAAACCGCCCGTGAATCCAGTTCGAGTGGATCGAAAAACCGCAAGAGCGGCACTTTAGGCACAGAATCATGAAGTTTGGGATTAAGTGACGATAGTGTCCAGTTGCTGACCGCAAGTGCGAGTGCCAAGACAGGGTTTATTTGGTAGTGCCCCTCCCTCGACTACACACGTATTTTCACTCGATTTCTAGCTCTGTCGAAACTCCTCAGCTTCCTCGAACTCCATTCGCATGGCGTCCTTGACTGCCCGCGACTCAGACTCAACCCACTCGCGCTCAAGGTCGTCGTACTCTTCTGGATCCGCGAACTGGATGCCGCGCATCTTGGCGAACTTGTCCAAGAAGCGATGCGCGTCGACCTGCGTGTACTTCTCGACGAGCATTTTGTATGCGTCTTCTTCTGGGATACCAGCCTCGATGAGTGTAAGTTGTTCGTCAGCGAACTCGTACGCCGTCTCGCCGTCGACAATTCCTTGCGGCTGGCGCTTCATGTACAACTCGGCCAGTCGGTCCTGCGGAAACGTGATAATCGGCAGGCGCTCGCGGTCGTGTCGAGGGATCGGTGGCGGCGGGTAGCGGTCCACGAGTGGCACCCACGACGGCTCACGCATGCCGCCATTGCGCACAAGACCCTTCACGCGGCGGATGATGTCCACAGACGTCTTACGAGCGCGGCCCATAATGCCCGATCTGGTGCTCTTGAGATGAGTGGCAGCTTCGCTTCGTGTGGCGGTGAAGGCGTGAAAGGCAATCTACCTGATTTTGACAAACATTGGAGACTTGAGATAAGAACATTTAACTGATAGAAATAGGTGCTCTATTTGGGTGCACCACCCCTCAGGGTTGGAAGCTGAGCATCCATCGCAACAACCAAGCCGCCACCGCCATGAAGCTCGTTCGGTACGATCTACGACTTTCTAGGAGACACCGGGCCACGCCGCTGCAGTTGCAAGCACTTGATCCACGGATGCACCTTTTCTCAAATGTGTTTTGAACTTTTGTAGCTTTTTGATGAAGCTCTCAAACGAGACAGTCACCATTGAGTTGAAAAACGGGACGATCGTTCACGGGACTATCACCGGTATGATGCGTCGCGCCGTTGAAATGGGAGCGACCAGTGATCTAACGGTGTCATGTCTTACGAAGGTGTCGATATCAGCATGAACACGCACTTGAAGGCTGTGAAAATGACTGTCAAGAGCAAGAATCCCGTGACGCTTGACTCTTTGAGCATCCGCGGCAACAACATCCGCTACTACATCTTGCCGGACTCGCTCAACTTGGACACGCTTTTGATCGACGACACCCCCCGCGAGAAGGTGAAGGCCTCTGTATCCGCCGCTGGGGGTCGAGGACGTGGGCGCGGACGTGGGCGTGGGCGTGGGCGAGGTCGGGAGTAAGCTGGCGCTTCGACGGACGAGAGTCGTGTTGGCTCATACTGTGCCGACCATCAGTGCCATGATATCGATCGCCTCCACGTGATTTGAAGGAACTACGCACTGCAAAGGACCTAAAGTGGACCGAGTTGTGGGCCGATCATTCCCAATGGACAGCTTCGCTTGGACTGCGCGAAGTTCGTTCAACCGTACTACTCGACTAAGTTAATGCTTTATGAAGCCAGAAACATGCTCACGAAGTGTGGACGAGTGTCGTCTATGTGGTAATGGATCCATGGAGGCGTTGCAATGCGGACATGAGTCATGCCGATCAGGCACCGAATCGCTCACTATTTTGCAAAATCGTACTTAGTCGAGAATTCCCGACTGTCTGAAAAGTTGGTATTTCGAATGGCCACGATGTCAACCAAGAGGAAGACTGAGAACGAGGACGCGCGCGGCGTTGATGCTGGCGTTGGAGACGACGAAGCTAACCGCTTTCTGGAGGAGGCGCAGCGCCAAGTCGACTTCCTGTTCTCTCCGATCGTCGTGCTGCCTGGCGATGACGTCACCGACGCACTGACGAAAACGACCAACCATGTCCGCCTCGGTAATTGAGCTGCTATTCCGCCAACCAATTCGCTCTGTTGCGGCCTTACAGACTCTAGAATTTATGAATTCGTAGGCACTGGACTGCGCCAGGTCGGTGCGGACCGCATCATCTGCACGAATGCTGGTGTGCTGCGGTATCGTCCACCGAACCGCTACTGGATCGAATACGACCACAAACGGGTGGGAGACTGATGCACGTGCTGGCAGAAGCTGGATACTGACTCACATCACGCTTTGATTAGTACACTGCGGCAGTGAATGAGAGTGTGATCGGAGTCGTCACGGATCGAAATGCTGAGTTGTACCGGGTCAACATTGGCGGGACGTAAGTTGACAACTCCACTACCTCTGTCCCTTGGCACGGCACCAACTGAATTCTATGGCTTTCGCCCCAGGTCAAGCGTCACACTTGGGTGCCTCGCTTTTGATGGCGCAACCAAACGAAATCGTCCAACATTGCGGACCGGTTCGCTGGTTTACGCCCGTGTTCAAAAGACTGGTCATGGCGTCGAACCTGAGCTGACGTGTGAAGGTAGGATCTGTTTATTGTCGATTTTCATGATATCTGGAGATGAATCCCTGTTGACTTTTTGGCTTATAGCACCTCCAAACGTCACGAAAAAGGACTGGATGACAGGCTTGTCGATCTATGGCGAGCTGACCGGTGGGTATGTGTTCAAAACATCGATATCTCTTGCGAAGAAGTTACTTCACGAGGACAGCCACGTTCTCCAAGCGCTGGGGAAGTTTATCCCTTTCGAGATCACCGTTGGGCTGAACGGAGCTGTGTGGGTTTGTTCACGCTCCACCAAGGAGACGACGATTGTCACAAATGCCATTCTCAACTCGGAAACGATGAGCCCCAGCGAAGTCGACGTCATGGTGCAACAACTCGTCACCACGGCCAACTGAGACGCAGAGCAACCCGGGTTCAGCACCATGGACAACGTACCAACAACGAAAGGATAGTGAGCACTAGACAGGATTTAGGCCTTAAAGGTTTTTTTTAGTTGAGTGGAAGTTGGTGCTGCGCCAAGTGTATCTTTAGACACACGATGTGTCAAAGCAGTTCGTTTCGCAAGAGGAATGGAGAGACATTTCCCAAGTCAGCCGATTCATAGCAGCCAGTGGTCAAGATGATGTCGATGAATGATGATGCGAAAGGCATGATCGCGCAGGAAGAGCGCGAATTGCGGCGGGTATTTGATCATCTGGCGTCATACCGCCAGAAGAAGAAAACCCTAGCGGCCGCCGCGGCAGCAAAGGAGCGACGGGTGAGGCTGGAGACGAGCATAGCCAACCCGGATGTTTCAACGCTCGTGAACGAAAGAGGCGTCAAGATGACGCGTGAGGAAGTCGAGGAGGAGCTGCGGAAAGTGGATTTCTGCTTGGAGAAGTTCACCGCGGAGCTGAGTGCTGTCCAAAGCAACACGGGCAAACACATCAAGAACGAGGACCTCTACGGCGCAATCAAAGCCTTGGGGAAAGTCTGCTCCAAGAAGGAAATCAGCGACATGATCTGGGAGGCCGACGAGAACTTGGACGGCGTCGTTGACTGGGAGGAGCTCCGCTCCATGTTCAATCGGAACTTGATGGACAAGACCGAGCTGGAGCCCGTGAATCTCTTCAACGTCGTGCAGTTCATGACATATGACAAGAAAAACTGCGGCACAATCACTGCAGACGACACGATGGCGATCTTGTTCGCTCGATACGGACAAACGCAGCTGGAAATGCGCATGAAGCAGCTCTTCGGAGACAGCGACGAGTTGTCGTTCGTGGACTATTTAGAGCGTGCCGGCAAACAGCGACGCATGAACGCTGAAGTGAGGGCCAAGGCCCAATAATGAAGGCGGCGACTGACTACCTTTTCAAAATGCAAAGACCACTCACTCACTTCGGCACGGTTCACGGTTCGACGTTTTTTGTGTGTGATACGTTTTGCATTTACAGATTTACGATCCTTCCACCAGCTTCTCCGCCCCTATCGTCTAATGCGTCGCGCACACGCCGAATCGGAAAGACTTTGCATCGTCCAAAGAGACAACACTCGGGAAATTAACCAAGGGTGAGGCCAACGCCAAACTTGTGTGCGTCGCCCTCGAAGTTCTTGGCATCGACGTGAACGCTCGTGGTGAGGGTCACGAACGGGCGGACCTTCTGGATCGAAGCGAGCGACAAGAAACCCTCCGAGTTGATCTTCGCGGCGTAAGTGGTGTCAGCGTCGGCCTTGAAGCGACCGCCGACGTTGAGGGTGTTGGCAGCCGACTTCAGGTCGTAGTCCAACACGGCGGCGTAGACCGTATCCTTGGAGAGCTTGTGGTGGAACGACGCCTGAAGCGCCCCAAAGTTCTTCTTGGTGACGAGCGAGGTGGCAAAGTCCGCGCCAACGTAGCTCACGCCAACGTTGTGCTCCGTGAGCGCTGACTTGTCAACGTTGAAGGCAACCTGGCCGCCGACAACAAAGTTGTCCTGGACCAAGGCACCCGCGGCCTTGACCGAGTTGCCGACAAAGTCCGCCTCCGTGTTGAAGGAGAACTTGTCCTGCTTGTACTCGGCACCGAGCACGCCGACCTGCTTCGCGCTGGCGTTCTTGGCGACCGAGCCGTCCTCAAGCTTAAAGGTGAGGTTCAGGCCGTGCGTGAGCACATTGGGAAGCTCGGCCTCCGTGATGAGGCGTCCGTGGGTGGTGACCTGGAGCTTCTTGAAGACGACGCCGCTGCCCGAGTGCGTGAAGCCGCCGGCCACCTTGGCGTTGATCGACTTGTTGGCGTTGATCTGTCCCTCGGTCGTGAAGGTCACGCCGTTGGCCGCCTTGCTCTTAATTTTGAGCTTGCGCGAGTAGTCGTAGTCATCGTTGAGCACATTCTCCGCCGTCTTGGCGAGGTCCTTGAACAGCACGGCCACCATGGTTTCGCTTCTTGTTGGGTTTTTTTGCTCCTGCTTCCAGAATGGGGAAGACAAGCGAGACGCGGCGGTGCTGCTGCCGCCGCCACCCCACAATCACCCGCCCTTCCCCCCTGCTGCTGGGTGTGGTTGATATCCTGCTGTCTTGAAGGCTGGTATAAAAACATACGTATAAATGCGTAATTACGAAATTTTCCCTTTCCAAGTTGATTGGGTTGTAGCTTGCAGAACAGCCGCTTTGTGAAGAAGGAAGTAATGACCAGTTCTGTCACCCAGGAGCTGCAATTTGAGAACGAAGCACTTTCCGACCTGCGTCATCAGCCCGCAAACATTACGTCAAGCCCTAGTCTAGGCTATTACTGTGGTATGAACACAATTCACAGTCAGCGCAGACACGCGCGGTAAAAGCGTCTGCTCCCAATTTGCACGGTTGTCCTCGCCGTATGACTGGGATTGAAGCTGGGCGAAGAGGGAACAACGCATCGGATGGCTGGTTGCTTTCTGCCTACTCAAGTGATTTTGTAACGTTAAGGTGCGTACATCAGACATCGGATATGTTTAGCCGAACGGCACGCACGTGGTGTAGTACTCAATGCTTCCAATGACCTCTATCACCGCCTCAATTCAGCATGCGTGTATTATACCGGTATGGGCCATACCAACACCATACTATGATGTCCCTGCCAGTGTCAATGATGATGATGAAGCTGGGGGCGAAAACTGGCCATGTGTGACGATGTACACTCAGGCACATCCAGCCGACGCCTCTGATTGGCCAGTGAGCTGAATCTAGGAAAGGATCGTCGTACTTAGTCGGGAACACGGACAGCAGTGTGTTTGCCGTGCGAAGACACAGCCCGCTGCTGCCCTCCCCCCTTGGCGCTTCTTCCGTTGCGCTCAACACACGCGGTGCTCATTCGTGAATTCGCGACTCGGAAGCCCACTCGCTCACACTCGTGACCATGGTTGTGCTCTACAAAGATCTCGCCAAGACGGCGGAGAGCGTCCTCAAGGACGACTACGACTACTCGCGCAAGCTCAAGGTCAAGAGCAAGGCGGCCAACGGTGTGGCGTTCACAACCGAGGGCGAGATGGGCAGCAACAAGTCGATTGTGGCCAAGCTCTCGGGTGCGTTCACGCACTCGGGCAGCAATGTCGTCTTCAAGAAGCTCCAGGTCACTACGCACGGCCGTTTGGTTACGGAAGCTGAGATCCCCAACGTCTTTACCCACGGTCTCAAGCTCACCGCCAAGGTCGAGGATGGCTCGGTCGCCAAGAACTCGAGCGCTAAGCGCGTCGGTGTCTTCGGCTACGAGTACTCCAAGGACAACTTTTCCGTAGACGGCTCGGCTGACCTGGGCTCAAACACGCTTCGCAAGTCGGCGGTGTACGGCATTGACAACGTCCTCGTCGGTGCTCAGGTCGCGTTCAACGTGGACAAGTCGGCGCTCACGGACCACAACGTTGCTCTCAGCTACACTGGCGGCGACTTTGCTGCCACTCTCCAGACGAAGAAGAAGTTCAACGCGCTCTCGGGCTCGTTCTTCCACCGCCTCTCCAAGGACACCATCTACTCGGCTGTCTTTGATTACGATCTCAAGTCGGGCTCGAACCACCTCACGGTGGGCGGTCGCTTTAACGCTGACCACCTCACCACGTACGCTGGCAAGGTCGAGTCAGACGGCCACGTGTCGCTCGTTCTCATCCAGAAGATCCGTTCGTTCCTCTCGTTGACCACCAGCGCCCACATTGACGCCAAGAACTTTGACGGCGACGCCCACAAGTTCGGCATTGGTCTCACTCTGGGTTAAGTCCTCCCGTAGAGATGAGCAATTCTGCATGCTGTAGTATCTCCACGATGCATAGTCGCTAGCGACGCGTTCGGCGGTGTAACATGTTCATTGCTTCATTCCACTGCGTTCGCCATGTTTTGCGTTGTCTCGTTTCGATTGCATCACAAATTCCCGACGTAGTAATGGGTACAGTTGGCAGGTCGGGCCAAACGATTAGAGGTGGTTTTATTTGGTGGGTTGGAGGTTCGACCCGGCCCGCGACCTGGGAAATGGATGCGACTGATCAGGAGACAGCTCTTCGGTATCCAAGCACTCAAACAAACATTCGACATTTCGAGAGTAGCCCGCATTTGATCTGACATGAGCGACACCGACCGCTTCGATGCTCTCTTGCTGAACATGGCGCAGACGCAGCGCGGCATCGAACCGCTGCTGGAGACGGTCTTCTCGTTCCTTCGGCGCAAGACCGACTTCTTCTCGGGGGCGGCGCCGGCCGTCGTGGAGGAAACAGTCCTCGACGCTGTGCGCAAGCAGGCCGCGCTGGCTGAGAAGGACCAGTACGCGAAGAAGAAAGAGGAGGAAGCTAAGCGCCTGAAGCGCGAGCAGAAGAAGCGAGCAGAAGGCGAGGCCAAGGCGGCCAAAGAGAAAGCGGCAGCAAATGCGCCAGCCGCGCAGAAAGCCAACGAGCCCGAGCCAACTCCGCGATTCGAGGAAATTACTGACGAGCAAGCGGAAGCCATCACCTCAAAGGACAGTGGTGACGAAGAAAAGGAAGACGAAGCGCCACGTAAGTATCGTGGTGACTATTTGCCTCTAGTGATTCTCTCGCTGGGAGTAGTCAGGGCGATTAACCGATCTCTCCCTGTGAACCAATAGCGCCGGTCGGGAATGGCGGACAGACAGACAAATATGTTTGGACTCAAACTCTGCAAGAGGCGCAACTCAATTTCGCCGTGCCAGACGGTACGAAGTCTCGTCAAGTCGCGTGTGAGATCACAGCCTCCCGTTTGAAGGTCGGCATGAAAGGCGGAGCTACTTTTGTGGACGGCCCTCTTTTCAAGCGTGTAAAGGTCGACGACAGCTTTTGGACGCTTGAGGATGGCAACCGTATATGCGTCTATTTGCAGAAGGAAAACCAAATGGAATGGTGGAAAACGATCATCCAGGGTGATGCGGAGATTGACACTCAGAAGGTCCAGCCAGAGAACTCGAAGCTTGGCGATCTCGACGCAGACACACGACAGACCGTTGAAAAGATGATGTTTGACCAGCGGCAGAAAGCGCTCGGTCTACCAACTAGCGACGACATGCAGAAGCAGGAAGTTCTCCAGAAGTTCATGAAGCAGCATCCAGAGATGGATTTCAGCAAAGCCAAAATTAACTGATGGCAATACAGTACATCCTGTTGTTTGTGTGCTCCTGGGCACATAGCTACAGCATGGCATAAAAATAACGCAAACACATCTTAAGACTACTCGACTTGCCGCAGTGTCACTAGCGCTTCCTCGACCGCGATGGCTCCACCTCCACGACACCAACAAGCGTCGGTCGTGTTGGGCTATGACCGACCAGAGTATGGAACTTCGTCAAGGGCGATGACCGAAAACGGTGGCGCTGGTCAGACAGATTTGGCTAGACGTGGTTCAACCGATCTGAACAAGAACAAGGAGTGCCATGTTGTGTTTGGAGAGCCTGGTAAAAAGCGCGACTTCACGATCTCTAGCACACAGTCCGATCCATCAGGCGAGATGGCCAAGTACACTGCGAAGCTAAACGGCGATGCGAAGAAGATGCTGCTGAAGACGTCCCTATCATTCGGCACCGACGCAGCAAACTACTCCACGTCCACGCAACTTTCGACCCACTACAGCAAAGCGGCTGCCCAAGAGAGCATTGCACTGCGCAACGAGATCCGCAAGCGCACAGGTCCTCGCCCGACCCGCGGAATGTCATACGACGACGAAATCGAGTACGTCTCCGAGTGTAGAAGCCAATTCGAGAGCAAGATCAAGGACTACAAACCGTCCGCCATGTCGGATGCCGTCAAGAAAGGTGCGTTGCTGGCTAGTATGTCTTGCTCGCGTGGCCTGCTCATCCGTTTCTTGCAGACTTCCGCGCGACTCACTTTTGCCTTGGCCACGAGAAACTGGAATACACGACGTCCAGTTATATCGATCGACTGTCGCCCGAGGACTTCACCAAATTCACGACGACTCAGACCCCACCTCATGACCTGCGCAAGTCGACTGTGGATATCTCGTGATCAGAGAGGCAAATAGAACAAGATCATGGATAAGAATTACTCGCTTCGCAGATGCATGCCAAGAGCACTTTGATTTCTCTTCTAGACATTAAAGCTCTCACCGCAGCCACAGCTGCCCTTGGCGTTTGGGTTCTCGAAGACAAACTCCGATGAAATAGGAGTGGTCTACAACACAACAACGAGTGGCGAGTCAGCAAATGCAGGTAGGTTGGGATCTCGACAGCACCTCCAGTCATGTCAATCACCTGGAAGTCCATCGTTGTGCCAACGACGTGGAATAGTGCCTTTGGCTCAACAAAAACTCGAACGCCTGGGGGAAAAAACTTAGTCTACGGTATGACCTCCTTCCGCCTGCGGCGCGCCACTCGCACTCACCCTTGTCGCTCACTTCCTCTTCAAGCTTCTCCTTCGCCTCAGCGTAGTTCATCGTGTACGAGAGGCCGTTGCAGCCGCGCGTACGCACACCCAAGCGAATCGCGACAGCACCTGGCTTTCCAGCCAACAACTCCCGTATGCGCTCGGCAGCGGCGTCTGTCTATTGACACACCACGAACAAAACCGACGTTAGACCGACGACCCAACGACTGGCGAGTCGCAGCTTTGCGCTTCCGTACCAGTTTCAGTGGCGGAGGCAGCTCACGACGCCGACGCGTGGGCGGCGCCTTCGCAGCAGCGGCAACTGACATCCACCGGCGCTGAAGGCCCAGCGAGCGTACGAGCGACGCCATCTCGATCTGCAGTGCTGGCGTTCTCGGTTTCTCGGCTTGTTGACGATGTCGACCAGAACGTCAGGTTAGGTCAGTGGTCTGGCTTATTAGTTACAAACTTTGTTGTTCCGGAAGATAAGAACAACCCAGAAATGCTGTCAAATATCGGAATTGAGGAGTGTACTGTACTGCTTGAATACCGGGTTATTTGTTTAGGAAAGTCACCCACTAAAGAGTTCTTCTCGCAACTGCAACAGCTCATCGCGGCGTTCGCGAATGAGCGCTCGCAGCACCTCACCACCCAACTGGAAGTTGCGCACTGAATCCACTTTCTCGCGTACTTCGCGCTTCCACCGGTCGGCGAGACGGCTGGAGTCGATGCCTTGCTCACGGGCGATTAGAGCCAGGAGGTCAGCGGGAGGTACCCACTCAAACACCCCTTCGGGGTCGAACTTTTGAGGCCGCACGTGAAGCGCTGGTAACTGATCAGTATCTCCGTCTCTCTTCACGAGGGGGGACTTAGCATCGGGCGCGATGGCTTGTCGAGTTGTTTCTGCATCTGTGTCGGTGCGCGGTGTGCTGGTGGGCTCGGCTGCCGCGTTGTCGTTACTGGGTAGACTCAATGTGACTGGATGCTGCTGAATTGTTGGCTTTTCCTCACCCCACCACTTGCGCAAAAGTTCTTTCTCTATCTCATCGACGCGAAAATCGGACAGTACCTCGTTGTAGATCCGTACTTCAGCAATTCGACCTCGGAAGGCGTTGGTGTCGCAGACGTTTTTAACGTTCCCGAGACTGAGGGCTGAGTTCTTCGAGAAGCGAACCAAGAACGACTCCTTTTCTTTTCTCTTCGGATTCCATTCGAGCCCGTTGATCTTGATATCGACAGAGTGGCGGTGGAGGCGGTATGCCACTAAGAAGAACTCGTCGTTGCGTGCGACAAAACTACTCTCGACGAGACCGCCGGCCGTATAGAACGCAGGCTTCCCACCGTGCAGAAGGAATTGACCGTACGGAGCATTTCCAAAGAATTTTTGCGATGCGTAGGTGTCGCCAAGCTAGCACCATACACGAAGTCAGTCATACCACACAAACGCAAGTACTGAGAGAGTGTTCTGCCGTACCTCAACGGCAGATGGAGACAACACGAAGAACAAAGTCATCAGTTCGTGCAAGATGACGCCACTTGGATGGATCATTCCACACGTAAATGATAGAGTCGCCTGGCCGCTGTGGGACGATGGAAGCAACACCGGTCGGACGTGGGAATCTACTGGTTGAAAGAGTTCTGCGTTGTTTGAGTGGCTAGCCAAGTTCTTCCAGCTGCCGCCGCAGTAGTTAGCCGGTTGTAAGAGAAGTTTGCGATCAGAGAAGTCTCTACGTACTTTGTCAGCTCGCATGATATACCGAGCGTCTCGCATTCGAGTTTGTTCTCGACTTCGACTCCTTCATTAGCGTCCAGCCACAGAACGAGATTGAGTCCGAGTCCTGCGACACAGAAACTCTTTAGTACCGTGCTGAGTAAAACACCTTTCGATTGAAGGTCGGAGTATACCTTCATCATCAGCTAGCATAGGGATATTGCCGAGCGTTCCTGGCGCATGCCCGTCTCTCTGCAGCTGGATGCCTTCATCAACTGTGGCTGCTAGAATCGTTTGAGCTGGTGTTGATCTGGCGGTCGGCCCGGGAGTTCCTTTCATCTGTCGGAGTAGTTCCTCCATGCTGTGGGACTGGCCAGGTGGTGTAGTCAGAGTGATCGTTGGCTGTACCACATGAGTTGGCGACGGCAGCGGAAGTGGCAGACTGCTGGCAGTCTGGACTCGTTTCGTAGATTGGTCGGTTGAGTATAGCGGCGTGTGATCGCTTATGGGCATCGAAGTAGCCACTTGAACAATCTCATCGACACTCTCAGCTTCTCTTGCCATTTCATCTATAGTTTTTGTCGTGAGCTCTGCTTCACGTGTGAGCGTATCTCGTGATGGCTCCTCTGATGTAGCTTCACTGGTTGCTTTTGAAGCACGGGGTATTTTTGCTCCCGAGATTGGGAAATCAGGACTCTCTGTGGGGTGATCGCCATCGATATCTACTACACCATCCTTCCGCGGAGGAAGCTCATATAGAGATACATCTCCTTGCTTGATAGCTTCTTCGACGATTCCCGTAGTGGACGCAGAAGGGAAGTACCATGCACTGGCGAAGATGAACCCCACAATTGCCACGATGTTGAGCAGCAAGAAGGCTCTAACCACGAAACCCGTTAAGAAATACCAAGTGGCATGAAGTCCTCGCCTTCTAGCAGATGACTCACCCAAGACGGCCCCTGAATGGGGATAGACGGCGCGCCACTGGTAGAGACGTGTCTGCGTTTTGCATTGTCTTGGTGCGGTGTGCGCGGCCACTTCGCGCATCAGGCGATCTCACCGGAAGGACGTCACCTCCGCGTCTAGCGTCGTTCGCACCCCATATACCCATGATGACACCGACGAGGTCGGGCGTTGTGTAGGTGCGCTGGAACGTTTTGCGTCATATTTTCTGAAACGCTGTCAGTTTTGTGTGTAGCATTTTCAGCTATTTTTACTGCATCATGGCCATGGAAGCCAAGCACATGCCTCGATGTGATTGTTGTCATACATCTATAGTGAACAGCTATGCCCACGTGACGATGCACAGATACGCCCAGTGAACCAGGTTGGCTGGGAGGTGGTGGCCTGCCAGTGCAGGATGTCCCGATTGGCCGCGCTCGCTCCACTCTGCGGATCGTGCGGTGCGCGATTTGGATACTTCGTCTAGTGTCCATGGCATTCGCCGCCGCGTGCCTCTACTTGTCACTAAAGGACACACTGCAAGGAGCGACTGGCCTTTAGGATTTACAGTTGTGGCAGTTCAGTCGAGCACTCGAATTTCGTAGACCCAAACAAGTTGTAAGACGAACCCACCGACCGGTCAACGTCGACACTACTTCCCCGATGACAGCACGCGGTCTGATTCTGTAAGGTGATTTGCGAGCCACATCTCACATCTTAGAGGACGCTCCTGTTCCATGCCCGCCGCAAAACCACAGTCGACGGCCAATGCCGAACAAAGCTGGCCTTCAAATACACCGCTGGCCAACGACCCTTCCAATCTCTTTTCCCACTATATTCTGTTTCCTGCCAAACGTACTGTGACCGTTCGCTCGTGGCGTTGGCGCGCACCGAGCCTAGTACGGGTCGGTTTCGTTCAGCCACTTGTCCAGACCTCGCAGCGGCTTGGACAGCTTAAGCGCCTTCTTGTGTTCGGCAACCTTGGTCGGCATGTTCGCGAGCGCCGCCTGCACTTTCTTGACGCGGTCGAACTCGTTGCGTTGGTTGAGGTGGCCCTTGGGCGGCCGCATGACGTGGTGCTTCTGCGGCGCGTCCCACGTCTCTTTCCAGCCGCCCTCGCCCTCGACCCACTGGCCCACGAGCCCGTTCTTGAGCGCGTGCTTCTTGACGAGCGCGATCTTGCGGCGCGAGAGCTTTGGCTGCTTCCACTTGCCGTCCATTAGCTGCGGCTTCATGGCCGCTTCGGCCTCGAGCGCCGACATGCGCAGGAAACGCCCCACCGTCGTCATCTGGATTCACTTGCTTCGTGCGGCCTGCCAACCACAACTCCGTGGTCGACTCCAATCCGCCGCCAATTGTATTTGAGCCAATCATAAGACTTGTGGGTATACGATTATGTCCAATCTATCATAGCCAATTATCGTACTTTACTTCAAAACGACAGTACTGGTTTCCCGGCGAAGTTTCGAGTGAAAGGAAGACTTAAACCAAAATGAACGCGCCGACGTTTACTCCGAACGCGCCCATGGCCGCGCCCATGCAGAGGCAGAGCGGCAACGCCTACACGGTGAAGCCTTCCAGCCAGGAAGACGTGGAGCCGAAGCAGATCTCCGCCGAGCAGATCCAGGTGAGTCGTCACAAGTACGCTGGAGGCATCTCCAGCTGGAAGCAAACTGGTGTCTGCGAATAGGCCATGCTGGACGAGAACTCCAACCTCATCGTGGAAATCATCACGCTGAACAACCAGATCAAGCAGGCCAAAGGCACCGCTCAGCAAGGTGATGCCACAGAGAAGCTCGACAAGAAGCGGAAAAAGCTCAACAAGAACCTCATGACGCTCGCGAAATGGGCCGACGAGTCCACCGACCAGCCGCCGCGCCCGTCACCGAATCCGTACTACGCTACGCCGCAAGCTCAATACGCTGCTCGCAGTATGGCGATGAATTCGATGGCCATGGCACCACAAATGGCCATGGGTCACCCTCAGATGCAGCTGCCCCCACGCTACAACCAAGCAGCCCAGGCGCAGATGCAGGCGATGGCCCAAGCGCAGTACCAAGCACGGATGTCTTCAATGGGTGGCCAAGCTGCGTACGCGGGGATCTCCGCAGCGCAACCAAGATACCATGACCCAACGATGGCGTACGGCGGTGGCATGGGACAGGTTATGCGGCCCATGCCCATGGGAATGCCAAGCGGGTACGCCGCTGGTAACTCGATGGGGTACTCGATGGCTACCCCACACGGATATGGAGTCATGGGCACTCCACAAGCGATGCCTCGAATGAGCACAGCTTCTGATTCCAGTGGAGCTGGCTCTGTAGCGCCATCCAATTCAGACGTCGGGCGGAAAAGTAACTAAGGCTCCATCAAGAGAAGGGCGTTATTGACAATAAACCATCTTCCAAAAAATTCAAACCCGGGTTACGCTGCTTTGTCCAAAGCGTAACCATACTTTGTTATAACCGTACTGACAATGAAACAACACACCGGTTATTGCACACAGCCCAGGAGCGACAAAACGAAATTGGCGGGAACGCAAATGCCCGTGGTGCTGGACTCCATTGCACTTCTGGGGGACGCCTCCGCTGGTCAATCATCGCTGCAGAAAGGCGAGAGATCAATACTAGTAAGCGACAGTACCGCGCTCGCGCTGCTGGGCCGCGACGGTGGCGACACTGAGATGGAGTGCGCAGCTCGTGCGGACACGCCCGAAGAGATCGACACGGACGAGGACGACGCCGAGTTCGACGAGCGCGCGCACTGGGGCCGGCGCCGCGCGACCGGCCGGAAGAGCGGCAAGTTCGTGAAGAAGAAGGCCCTTGCTGTCGACAAGAATCAGCCCAAAATCAATCTGTTCTGCGTCGTCGCGCCCAAACGTGCTTCCGGAGGGAGTGCCTCGTCGGCGGAAATGCCGCCCAGCGCCACCGAAGTGGTCGTCGAAGAGATCAGCGAGGACGGCAACGGAGGCAGCTCCACAGCAGAATTGGTGGTCCAAACGCACTGCCAGTCGATGTGCGTTGCGGAAGAATCACAGCGAAAAGCAATTCCACCAGCAGGCAAAGAACCGCTAGAAGTCGTTTCGAATCCTAAGCAACAGGAAGTATCAACTCCGCCACCGGCCGAGAGGATGCAGTCAGGCCGCTCCAAGCGCCAAGTTGTGCTGAAAGCCGAGAAGACGCAGAAAGGTGACTCCGGCGACGACTCGCTCTTCTTGACACCTCCGCCGCTCCAATCCATTCAACAGAAATCGGCCAGCGATGCCACGCTGGACGGCGAGCCAGATCGGAAAGTCTCCACAAACAGCTCGTTGTCGTCCAGTGGTCGCAAACGAAAGCTGGAAATGGCGGGAGAAAAGAAGAAGTGCTCACAGTCAACCGTTGTATCGACCGCGAAGGGAGCGACTGCTACGAGCAAGACCCCATCCAGTGTGTTTTTCCTCACAGAAGAGCAAAAGAAGCAAGTGATCGAGATCGAGGCGGTTTCTTTGCTCAAAGAAAAGCTACGGGAGCAACGAGAGCGTGACGTCGCCTTTTTTGGGGTTACCAACGTGAAGAATGCCTTCTTTCACACACGTGCAGTGGTGTCCTCGCAAAAGATCACCGACGTCAACGCCACGGAGGTGATCGAAGTGCTCGACACTCCAGAGCCATCGCCGATGAAACCGCGCAAATCGCGATGGTCCAAACAACTAGCCTTGTTCCCATCAGAGCAGCACGTGGTGAAGCACGTGGAGGGTGACGCAGACGCAGACGCAGATGGGATCTCTCCAACACCAAGCTTTGCACTAAAACGTCAGAATTGTGAAGAGATCGTCATTGTTGACGACGAGGACGAAGCCATGGAGGCAAGTGCGAAGGCACTCAGCGTCTTCCCGGATGGAGCTGACGTCCAGATTCCATTTGACGACCTCTTCTGGATGCTATCGGCGTGTACGAGACCTCAGCGCGGCGAAAAGGCGACCTCGTCATCGCCAACGTGGGGCCTGTCTGCGGATGAGCTGGTTGAGCGCGTTTCGGAATTGTACGGTTTGAAGGAGAAACGGGTGCGCAAGACGCTCAACGCGCTTGAGGCAGCTCGAGTCAAGCGGCAAGGAAAATCACTCAATCTGAGCCTCGTGGACAAGTACCTTCCTGTTCAAATTAATGGGATGATTGGTAACAAGAATCCTCTGAAGAAACTTGCAGCTTGGCTCAGCGCGTGGAAACATGGCGGAGGAAACGACAGCGACCGGAACTACGATGATTCACTCTTCGCTTTCGAAGGAGATGACAGCAAAGAAGACGAGGACGGAACTCAACTGTACCGATTATTCGTACTGAAGGGAGATATAGGCTCTGGCAAGTCGGCCGCTGTGTACGCTTGCGCAGAAGAGCTTGGATATGAAATCATCGAAATCAACGCTGGCCAGCTTCGAACAGGCAAGGCCGTCGTGGATATCGCCGGAGAAGCCACACAGTCAACCAGAGTCCTCCACAGCGGTGGCCTTGGCGAGAAGAAGAAGAATTCGGGGAAGAAGTCAAAGAAGCGGCGGACTGATCGTGATGCATCAAAGCCCTCTCATTTATCTCTCGTCTTGTTTGAAGATGTACGTTCTCTCCTGCAGTTGTTCGCGCCGACATGAACTAATCTCGTAGATGGCTAAACCAGGTTGATCTCATCTTTGACGACGACAAAGGATTCCTCTCCACTCTGAGCTCCATCGCGAAGCACTCCAAGTGCCCCATCGTCGTGACCTGCCGTCACCTACCTAACGGATTCCCTTCATCACCCGTGTCGATCTCAGAGCGGCTTGTGCGACCATCGATGCGGGAGTTTGCTGCGTGGCTCTCACTTGTCGCGCATTTGGAGCAGATTGAGCTCCCGCCGACGCTGTCGTCGCGTCTCGGCGACTTGTTCGGATGCGATGTCCGGCGCGCGCTCCATTTCTTGCAGACGTACCAGCACCAGATCAGTGTCGAATCGTCGGGCCAACGCCACTCCCTCCTTTGGTATCCCACATCTCAACCCCCCGTCATCAACATGGGGTCAGACGTTGAATTGCCAATCGAAGTGGCCGACTCGCAAGACGATGCGACGGCAGTGGCACTGCGTCGCGTCCCAGCGTGGTCTTTATCAGCAACGCGCTCGCTCGATCTGTTGAGCAGCAACTTTTTACCTTCGCTACGTGGTGCATTTTGCGGAAGCGAGGGGGGTCAGTCTCAACACAACGCACAGTCATTGGACGAGAAGCAGCGCCAGGTGGACTGCTTGGAAGATATTTGGGATGTGCTTGATAGTGTCTCTCTGGCTGACGAGTTGGAATCGAAGATGGCACGCGTTCCGTACACGGTATGACTGGTTCTATAGGCGTACCGTACTGAAATCGTCTTCGCTGACCGTTTATCTGCAGGACGGGTTCGAAGACGATGAAGATGCCGACTTTTTCGAGGCTGAGGCGGTCAGGATGCTCACTTTGGACGTCCGGATGCTCAGCCTCTCGAGCTTCACGTCTCGACGGTCGCGTCCCGGGGAAATGGCGCTTGAGTGTCCGCTGGTCGATGGAGTTGAGCGAGCGTTGCGAGCATCACGCGAAGCAGCAGAAAGGTACATTTACCCATCTCTCCAATTTCACGACTGACCGGATTTTCTGACAGAGCCGCTCGTGTTGCTGTCACAGAGCAAAGACAAAGCTACACCTCACACTGGTAAAGACTAAGCTGGAACTCACTCCTTTCGCCAAGGGGGGCGATGCCGTACGAACGTGTTTCACCAGTGACTACCTACCGATGATTGCGCGGATCTTGGAGAGTAGCGAGCCCCTTCAAGAGAGCCGCCGCCGCACCTCGCGTCGCAACCACTATCTACGCGAAGTCCTGCTGGACATGTCGGCCGTTGACGACATCCTGGCCGTTCAGGCGCGCTTCCCACCGCATTTATGCGATGCTGTGGACGAGATCGTGCCGTTGTCCGCCTCTCCGCCGCCCACAACCGCGCCAGACACATCCATCAGTATCTAACGTTTAGAGAATCAGTAGCTTGTTTATATACTCTCTACTCGCAGTCGCACACACGCCGCTACTCGGTCGCCTTCTTGCCGCTGCGCTTGGCTGTAGGAACAACGCCGCGAGCTCGGTGCTCGGCTTTGGTCTTGACGATGTGGCTCAGCTGCGAGTGGAATGCTGCCTGCGCATTGGAAGAGATCTAGTGGGGGAAAAAATGAGCTTTCCACGTCGTTCAAGGGAACTCGCCCAAGGTCCGGAGGTTCGTACCACGACGCTGTACTTGGCCTTGTGGCGGTTGTTGCCGTATTTGGCCGCGCGGAAGAGCAGCACGTCGGCGTCGAACACACCCGTTGTCGCGCCCTTGGCGAACACGCGCGTGGAAGGGACGCTCTTGCAGGAGATGGCGACCGTGCCCTTGCGCCCGGGCGCTTGCGGCGCGTCGTAGAGCGACGCCACGCGCGCCAGGAACTCGTCCACGGAGACACGCATCTTCAGGTGAGGCAAACGAGGGGGCCACCTGGCCTTCAAGTTGAGCAAGAATGGGGTATTCACAGATGAAGCCATTAAATTTGAAATATTACGGTTATGGACACGATGCAACGCTAGCAGACTGACCAACCCGTGGGGCAAGCACACGACAAAGGTTCTCTAGCCCATTGGACGAGGCAGCTCAACAACTTGGGCACTTGCGAGTGAGTACGAGTAAGAGACGTGTGCGAAAATAAATGACGATGTCATTTGGCTCTCATACATGCTTGGAGCGGACGAAACACCAAAGTGGTTTTTCGAAGCGAGAAAACTCGCCAACTTATTTGTGGATTGTCTAGACTACTGAAGGATTGCGACGTCCAAAAAATCACCCGGGTGAAAGCGCAGGCTTCCCAGCGTCTTGTCCTCTTCCACAGTCTTTCGCCGGTTTGCGTACACCCACCCGGCTTTTCGAAAGAGAAATCTGACCGCACCACAATCTTGAATGCTCACTTTGCGTATTCGCCGCGCCTGTGTTGAAGCAATTCCTCACCTGCCGCTGCGCTCCTGTGTGACAACTGAAAAGCCCAAGCGCGAGCTCGGCTTGCGCGCGTCGGCGTTGGCGTCTTGAACTAGGTCGGCGATTTCACGAAGGGTAGCGTCCGGCCTGTGCACAACGCAATCATGAAATGACGTCACCGTTCGATGGATTCTCATAATTCTTGCTGTACGCACATACCATGTGTATATGTGCAGCTCGTCTGCCATGGGTCGGTCCGTCATGCGTTCATAGTCTTCGCGCCTGTTTGGATCACACGCGCCGCGAGTCAGCTCCAATTGGGAACTCTCCATGCTATCGAAGCTGCTTGATGCTCACTTGTTATGAGAGCCAACATTGCAGAAGACGCGTAGCAGGAACGGACAGTGCTTCTCGCGGTCGATCTCTGCCGAGCCAGGTATCGAGGCCGCGCCTCTGGGACCCATTGGTAATCGAGCTCCGCACTTTTAATCCGACAAATGAGTTTAGCTCCTCAAGAACCCTTCACTACCCAATATGCAATATGGAAGGTTCCACCAACGCCAGGCTTTTCGTGGCCATCATCGCAAAAGCATCTAGAGCAAGTGACAATGGCGGCCCGCAATGTGGTGCGCTTCCTCAAGTCGGCCAAGGTCTCGTTCTCCACAGCCGACAAGAACGCCACGGGCGCATGGTACGCTTGTGTCTCTGCTTCTGCTGACGACGACCGCGCTCACTGACTGACGTGGCCCTGCGCAGCGAGTTCTACCGTCAGATGGTCGCCGAGAAGGTGAGAGCACTCCCGCACACTGCGCCGTGTGAAGACACTGTACACTCACCCACCACTCTGATGCACATACACAGACAAAGGCGGTGAACCCCAAGTCGGATGTGTCCTACACGACGACTCTTATTGGATCGACGCCTTTGATCAAACTCGAATTCAGTAAGGAGTTGTTGTTGATGATGTTTGCTGCACGAAAGCAAACTAATGGTGCGCGAACAATCTGCAGTTGATGGATCTATGCAAGCACTCGAAGTGCCGGGCAAGAATGTTCGCGAGATTTTCGACGAGCTGGATCTGTTCTGTTCGCAGATCGAGTCCAAGTATGAGGCCCAGGGCAAGAGCATTGACTAGAGATAACGCCGTGAACAGTGTTTTCGTCCTGCCACTTCGTTCTTTTTCACATTTGGAGTGTTTCTGGCCGGTATGATAGGGCGCTAATGTACACTCAACACTGAATAATCTGCCCTGTGCGTGAGATGAATCGTGCGGTGCAGACCATGCGATCAGTGTGAGCTCAAGAATCAATCAGACCAATCTCTGCTTTGATGCCGGCGACCCACACGTCATTGTCGACACTGAGAGTGTGGGGTTTCAGTTGCTGGACGCGCTCCAGTGAGATTTTGAGGGCGTGCTCCTTGCAAGTACGACTGCATCCTGGATCGAATGACAACGGAAAGCGGAGCGGTCACCAAAAAATGCTGCGAAAAACCCATTGGACATGGGGCGCTGCCATCGACTCACCACACACGCGGACGATGCGAAAGCGCACTTCCTGGGACTGGAACTCGGTCACGAAGACGAGAGACGTCTCCACCAGCTTTGATTGGTCACGCGCGCATCGGATCACGATCACGTGCGTTGTGGGATTATAGTACAGCACTGAACGCGCAAATGCTCTCAGCGCCAGAGCAAGGATGGCCAGCGCGCCCCCCCGTCAAGAGCTCGCACCTTGGAACGCGTACTGCAGCAAGCTAACGCCATAATCGCCGTAGCTGCGCGCGACGGACTCCTTGATCAGACTCGCAATGTCTTCTTTCTGCAGTGTTAGCTTGCGCTTCTGCGGCGGCGCGCTCACCTCCGCGACCAGATACCGCGTTTTGAGCCGCACCATTCGCCTTGGTTTGTGACATGATGGATGCACCCCAAAACGAAAGCTGATAGTCGATACGAACCGATATGAACCGATTTGTGTTTTGGCCTTGGAGCATCTGCTCCAGCAAAAAACACTTGCAGACTCACGTGGCAGCAATGGCAGCGGCAGCTTCGGCGACTCACGGGTCTTTTGCGGTGCCCGGGCAGCGGCTCGCGGCTCTCCAGCCTCTGCGTGCTGGCGCTGGTACCTACGCGCGCGACGGCGCCATCTATGCGTCCATCGCGGGTGTATGCCACGTCACGGCGAGCGAAATCAGCCTTTCGCGCGCCGACAAAGTGGTCGGCTCGTCGCAGGTGCTGCGTCTCGGCGACGTCGTCATCTGCAAGGTGACCAAGGTCACGTCGCGACAGGTGCTGGTAGACATCGTGTGCGTGCGTGACATCGTGCTGCAAGAGTCGTTCCCTGGCACGATCCGCATTGAGGATGTGCGGAACCACGACGTCGACAAGCTCGTGGTCGAGGAGCTCTTCACGCCAGGGATGTTGGTCAAGGCGGCCGTGCTCTCGTACGGCGACACTCGCTCCTACTTTTTGTCGACAGCTAGGGCTGGTCTCGGTGTGGTGCGTGCAGTGCAGCAACAGGAACACGAACAGAACGGCGATGTGGACATGTAATAGATTCGATTGTACACCTCTGCGTGTGGAGCCCTACTAAAGTCAGTCTTCAATAATCTCAAAGCGCTGGAAAGGCTTTTCTGCTGCATCTTCTTCGTCTTGCGGCTGGTTGGGGGCGTTGGCGTCGTCATCTTCGTCGTCCTCTTCGATGATTTCAAACCGCGTGAACGGCGTCAGATTCTCAGTCGATGTCCATTGTTGCGATCCAGTCGGCTGAGGTTGGGATGGCGCAGGCTTACGCTCTTCCTGGTCATTCGAACACTTCTCTGTCATGTTGACGGTGCCGTCCACTTCCTGCCACTTCGCTCTCGTCTTCTTCAGCAGCTTCTCAACTTCCTGGTTGCCTGGCTCCAACTCCTGCGAGTGTTCAAAATCGTCGATCGCGTCGGCGTATTTTCCACGGCGAAAGAAGGTCATGCCTCTGCGTCTCCAAGCTTTGCAATACGTAGGGTTCAGTTGGATCGCTCGTGTGCAGTCCTGCTCGGCTTGGGCAAAATTCTTCAAGCGCAGATGGGCGGCTGCTCGATTCGAATACAGAGCAGCCTCCGCGTCGTTAAATGCAATGCTTCGGGTATAGTACAGCACTGCCTCCTCATTCTCGTTTGCCCTGAAGCTGTCGTTTCCCTTGTCCTTTTCGACTCGCGCGAGCACTTTTCTCTCCGCGACGGACAACGCGTCCAGATCGACGTAGTCAGGAAGCGATGCCAGCTCCTTCTTGCGCTCCGTGTCGCGCTTCGTCTTCTGCTCCCACGTCCGTTGCACCTGCTGCTGGTCTTGCTGGTCTTGTTCGTCAATTGCATTGATGGCTTCGGCCACGTCATACTTTTCCCATGCACGGAAATCGTAGGCCGGGATCGCTTTCTTCTCCTCTTTCACCTCGGAGATAAGCAGAGAGGCGGCGGGTTCTCTCTGCTGCATTGCTGACTCTTGGCCGCGCACAGGTGGCAGCCGACGCGTCGTGCGGCGCGCTTTGTGGTCCTGCAAGGACTGGTGCATCTCGTCCATCTCACTGGTCCACGATGCGAGCAATTCCTTTTCTGTCTGCGTTTCTCGGCCCGTCGGTCCGGCGCGCATCCGCTGAATCTTCACACGTTCTTTGACGGGCAAGACCGCGAGAATGCGGTCTTCCGTGACCTGCTCCAGGTGCGGGTAGCGTCCTTCTTTGCCCGACCGAAGCATCGCGAGAATCCCTTTGAGCTCGTCAAGGTCCGTGCACTTGGCCACGTACCCATAGTCGAGCATGTCCACATCGATGGGTTTGTTCTTGCGATTGTGGAGCGAGAAGAAGTCCACCTCTGGTGAGCTACCGTACATCGACCCCATCGTCATGTTGTATTCCGTGCTTCGCTGGTGAAGCAGTCGATTCTGGAATGTGGATGAAGGGTGGAAAGCACGCGGTCATGGATACAAACAAGCCGCGACTGTTCAGCCGACTGAAAAGAGGGACTGGTCCCGAATCATGGTGCCACACCTGGCTTTAGCCGTGGTTTGTTTACCTCAACGCTTGTCTTTTATTTTCAACCGTATTGATGTAACGCTATACCCAAGTTGGAGAGTGTGGGTCTTCTGAGTTGAAGTTTCTTTGTCCGTTTTGGACCACGAGACGAAAATGGCCGCGAACCACGGCAGCTGCTCAGACTGAAGTAGAGTGACCGCTGCTAAACACAACATGAACGTCGCCGGACGAAGCGATAGCGTGCGGCCCCCGGCGCTGCACGACGCTAGCAACGTGATGACGGAGGACGATGTGCGTGGAACAGCACGATACTGGCGCTGCTGGTGCTGATCGTGTCCTCGACTCATCTCCGCTTTCTATGAGCTAGTTCTTTGACGCGCAAGAGAGCAGCGAAGGAGAGGCTTCGAGACACGCAGGTTCGCCCACTCGACGGTCAGTTTGCTTCTGCTTGCCTGTTCTGATCGTGTATGGCTCTCGTTGTAGCTGCCAGCGACGTCCAAGAAGAGTGGGCAGCGAAGGCAGCACAGGAAGGAACAGCAGCGCGTGTTGGGTCAAGCCGCTCGAAAGGACACTCGAGCGCTTCGTCGAACGATTCAGAAGCCAGCTCCGGATCCAACGAAGCGAAGTATGTCGTTCGGAACAAGGACACTGGGGAAGTATACGACATCCGGACCCTCGCCAGTGAAACAGTAGAACCGTACACGATATTTCCCGGGGACTTCCAGGCGCCACCTTCATCTGATACTCACGCAGAAGAGGTACTATGGATGCGCATGATCGGTACTGCCTCACAGGTGGCATTCTAAGCGCTGTTATACTCAGGCAAAGCACGCGAAGCCACGGCGACCATCGCTGACCAAGCTGAAGATCAAGCTTCATATCAAGAGCAAGCCAAAGGACGTCTCGAAACGCAATCACGTACCCGTGTTGTCTTCCAAGAAAGATAAGCGAGATATCAATGACCTCAGTCTTGCTCAGTCGATCTCAAAGCACACTGGCACCATCTGGAGCATGAAGTTCAGTCACGACGGTGCACGACTCGCGTCAGGTGGCCAAGACGCAACTCTACGAGTGTGGAAAGTTGCGATTAGCTCGAGTGAGGACGAGTCATCGACACCAACAAGGGAGGGTGGCGAGAAAATGATTATTCATCCTGATCCAGAGCAGTCCTTCCAGGTTCGTACGCCATGATTCCTCTTCCGCTACTTGATCTAACTTGATTATAATTGCAGGGGCATACGATGCCGATTGTGGACATATCTTGGAGCCGGAGCAACTTCATCCTCTCGGCATCTATGGACAAGGTAAGTCCAGCTTCAGTGACTCGTGTTTGCTCTTCACTCATATCTCCTGTATATGTAGACTGTCCGCCTGTGGCACATTTCCAGAGGCGATTGCCTCCATGTCTTTCAGCACCCAGACAGTGTTCCGGCGGTGGATTTCCACCCAAAGGTGTGTCTGTCTGTGTCTCCTGTGAGATGGTTTCGTCACCCCATCAAACTCACACTTGATGTCCAGGAGGATCGATACTTCTTGTCTGGCTGCTTCGACAACAAAGCTCGGGTGTGGGATATTCCAGAAGGGTGTGTGGTCTCCTACGTGCAAACGCCTGCGATGATCACAGCTGCAAGCTTCAACCCAAGCGGAACTCGCGCCATCGTTGGACTTCTCAACGGACAATGCATTTTCTACCAAGTCAACTCCCACCAACAAATGACCTACTACACTCAGATTGAGTGTCGAAATAGCCGAGGCCCAATGAAGAAAGGACGCAAGGTGACCGGGATCGAGTTTGATCCGGAGGGAAAGTATTTCCTGGTTAGCACAAACGATTCGCGCATGCGCCTGTTCTCTGTCGACAACTACTCGCGAATATGCAAGTACAAAGGCCTCATGAATGACCACTTGCAAATCAAAGGCCGTTTCAGGTATCGTGATCCGCGAGTAGACTTTTCCCTGCTGCTCCAATTCTCACAGCGATTGCCCGTGCTCCCCAAACAGCCAAGACGGGGATTTCGTCATATGTGGCTCTGAAAACGGTCAGGTTTACATCTGGAACAAAGCGAGGTACGCGGCGTTCATGCCAGGTATGGAAGGGGAGTGTTTGATCTCAATTGTTATTCCCATATTCTGCTTCAATAGCTATGGCAGTTCGATGGGCTTGATAAAGAGCCTGAAGCATGACCGCAATTCTTCGTACGAGTATTTCGGCGGTGCGTAGGTGTTGATCAATGGTGTTTGACACGCATCACCCTCCGCTCAAGCTCGTATCTATGTGGATTAGCTGCGGAGCCTCCGAACGGAATCGTGACAGTCGCTCTTTTTGCACCGGCAAGCACATTTGCGATGGTCAAGTCCAAGCTGGAAGCCGATGTCGACGACGTACGTTCGAATCCTTGCACGGGGCTGATCGTCTCTGCCAGTTACGACGGTTGCATCAAGTTTTTTGAACGCCTGCCATGAACAACGTGA
This sequence comes from Pythium dissimile, assembly GCA_023336445.1. Classification (NCBI taxonomy): domain Eukaryota; phylum Oomycota; class Peronosporomycetes; order Pythiales; family Pythiaceae; genus Pythium; species Pythium dissimile. The sequence continues at coordinate 6,828 of JAADWZ010000232.1, read as the reverse complement.
GGGCAAGCACGTGCTCGTGACGCTCACCAGATAACAAGAAAAAACGTGGCATTTCTCAAAGAAAGTTTTAATAATTAGCGACTATGGAGGTTGAAGGTCGGTCGGGGCTACTACGACTACCGGTGAGGTTGGCTTATAGTTGGCGTTTCCGTGATCTGGCGGCTCGGACTTGGTCCGCTTCGGCTTTGATGCTGGTGAAGCGGAGAGCTAGAGTACACGCGCCCGGGACTCGCGTTCTAGCGAGTGCCGTGCTGTTGGCCGATTTCCCGAATGAGCTCGCGCACGAACGTCTCGATGTCACTGTGGATTCACAACACGTTTAGTCTTTGAGCGGCATACTCATCACTTCGAAGAGACAAATCAGAACTCACCGCTGTGCCAGCTGGGTGGCCTCGAGCACTTCTTCATGAGACGCGGCGGGCAAGTGCTCGTTGCCGGGGTAGATGACTTTGTTCGTGATGAGCGAGAGACCGAGCACTTTCAGCCCGCAGTGAATGGCGACGATCACCTCCGGGACCGTGCTCATGCCGACGGCGTCCCCTCCAACCAGTCGCAACAGCTTGCACTCGGTCGGCGTCTCGTAGGTCGGGCCTGAGACGAAGCAGTAGACGCCCTTGCGACGCACGCGGTGCGTGAGCTCCAGGCGCTCGGCTGTGCTATGGGCCAGCTCCTGCAGCTTGCGGTCGTAGCATTCGGACAGCGGCGTGAATCGCTTGCCGAATCGGGCGTCGTTCGGGCCGACAAGCGGGTGCATGCCCGCGAGACCGGGCATGTTCAGGTGGTCGTTCATGACCATGATATCGCCGACATTGTACTCCGTGTTGAGTCCGCCGGCGGCGTTGGTGACGAGCAGGTATTTGATGCCAAGCAGGTACATGACTCGGATGGGCAGCGCCGTCTCACGCATTTCGTACCCTTCGTACGAGTGGAAGCGCCCGCGCATGCACACGACGGGGTACTTGTCCAAATAGCCAAAGACAAGCTCGCCCGCGTGGCCTTCGACCGTCGACTTGGGGAAGTCCGGGATATCCTCGTACTTGACGGTTTCGGTCTTGACCAGGCACTTGGAGAGGCCGCCCAGCCCCGAGCCGCACACGATGCCGATGAGCGGACGGATGGACGTCACATCGTGGAGGTAGTCGCTGATGATGTCGATGCGGTCTTTTGGGGCGACGTCGTTGAACATTGGTCTCGTGGTGGCGCTCGCTGTCGAGTCAGTGGCGCTGTGCGTGTGCGTGTGGCCGTTGATGGCGCTGTGCGTGTGCGTGTGGCCGTTGATGGCGCTGTGGAGGTGGCCGTTGGTGTACGCGGCGGATTCGGATCTGGTGGGCAACTCAACAACTGGCATGGGGGTCGCGGGCGGTTGGGGCGTCGGCGCCATGCCGCTAAGGTCAACTGGTGGCCGGTTTTTCAAGACTGGGCTTTCGTTCGTTCGCATTCAGCTCCCGACTCTGGCGGCTGAATGCGAACAGATGCTCATGTCCCTTGCGATGAGAGAACAGCAACAGGTGACTGTCGCGCATGCATTCACCCTCGCCCCCAGTTCAACATTGTCAGGGCACAGATGCAACGGCCGCGAGGTTTTATAGTCGTTTCAGACGGGGTTTTAATCTGACGCCAACTCAGCCAGAAAACTCTTCCACGAAATTTGCATTCACCAGAGAACATACAAAATCTGTGCAGTGGCTGACTAGACGCGCCGTCTTCAATATGTCTGAACTGTTCAAAACGGAGTGATGGTTGTCGTAAATGTCAGAAATGAGTCTATTCTCGACGGAGAACACACCCACTGGCGTTTGACTGTGAACCCAGCACCTCAACCAAGCCACGGCACCTTCACCTCCCCCCCCCCGCCCCCGCGCTGCACGCTACCGGCACACCCGCAACTTTCTCCGACCATGAACATCTTCTCGCGCAAGAACAAGCTGGAGGACGAGCTCTTTAACATGAAGTTCACGGCCAAGACACTCATCCGCAACGCCAAAAAGTGCGAAAAGAACCAGACGGCGCAGAAGCTCAAGCTCAAGAAGGCGATCGAGCAGGGCAACATGGAGGGCGCGCGCGTGTACGCGCAGAACGTGATCCGCGAGAAGAACCAGGCACTGAGCTACCTGCAGCTCTCGTCGCGGATAGACGCCGTGGCGTCGCGCGTGCAGACCGCCATCGCTATGGGCCAGCTCAAGCAGAACATGAGTGGTGTGGTCCACGGCATGGACACGGTCATGGCCTCGATGAACGTCGAGAAGATCTCCAAGACCATGGACCAGTTCGAGAAGCAGTTTGAGGATCTCGACGTGCGCGCCGCGTACATGGAAGGCGCGATGAACAACGGCACGTCCATGACCACGCCAGTGGATCAAGTGGACACGCTCATCCAGATGGTCGCCGACGAGAACGGGCTAGCGGTTGCCGGCCAGCTCGACTCGGCCGGCCGTGTCGGAACGGATGTGCCCACCGCGGCCACTTCGGAGGCTGCGCGCGAGAAAAAGTCGCAGGACGATCTGTCGATGCGGCTGGCGGCGCTGCGGAAGTGAGTTGGCCCCCCCTTGCATGTCCCCCTATTGCCCACAGCTCGTCAATAGCACGCAATGAATTCATTCATTTCTTTCTCTATCTTGTCTGCAGCGAGTATCATGATATACCTGCTGTATTTAAGGACCCATCTCGCGAAGAAATAAGTTGCCTTTGCTCTTGCTCGAGGGTCCAGTATTGAGAGCTACGAAGCAGAAGCGAAGTGAGAGATCCGATCCACCTCCTTGGCTCACCAAAATGGTGCACTTTAGCGTGCGCCTGCGGGACAACACGTACGCGGAATGGCGTGGCGACTACCTCGACTACAAGCGTTTGAAGAAGGCGCTCAAGAAGCAGCGCGACATCGACGAGCAGCTCTCTCGCGCGGCAGCGTGCTTCCAGCCCGTCGATGCGACTGCCGCTGAGAGCAGCGGCCTGAGCACTGGCAGCGGCAGCGACGCTGAGAGTCAGCCCATGCTCGTACGACGCACACCGCCATCGTCGTCCCACCGCAAGAGCGGCAGTGCGTTCACTTCTAGCGCAGAAATGCAGTCGTTGATCCTGGCGCCCGTGGGCTTCGAAGAGCTACTGAACGAAGAGTACGAGAAAGTGGAGCACGCGTACGCCAAGCACCTGACGCACCTGAGCGACCAGTTCGCGGTGCTGCGAGAGCAATACCGGCCCGACGCGTCCACGGCAGCGCACGATTCAGTGCGCAACGCGCTTGCGGAGCTCCACCGACTGCTCAACCACCTGCTCAACTTCGCGCTACTCAACTACACGGGCTTTGTCAAGATCCTCAAAAAGCACGACAAAATGTTCCCGACACAGCCGCAGCTCTCGCGCGAGCACCGCGGGCTGCTCCACCGCTTCGGGTTCGCGGACGCCAAGCAGTGCCGCGCGCTGCTCGCGCAGGTGGAGCTCATGTTCGCCAACCTCTTCTGCGAGGGCAACCAGTCCGTGGCCGTGGCCTCACTGATGACGCGCAAAGACGACGCGATCGACTGGGCGCCGGTTTACATCGGCATCAAGATCGGCTCGTGCCTCATCCTGCTGGTGTGGGTCGTCTGGGATTCGCTCATCGTGCCCACGTTTCGCTCGGAGCGCGAGCGCCACATCATCGACCTGGCGGTCACGCGTGCGTACCCCGTGTACCGTGGCATCGGCTGCTGCCTGCTGCTGCACTGGCTCATTGGGCTTTCCATGTACGTCTGGCGCAGCGCGCGTATCAACTACCGATATATTTTCGAGCTCAACCCGCGCACGACGCCGCACTACACCGACATTTTCAGCGACGCCACCAACATGACCATCGTCTACCTGGTTAATGTGCTGCTCTACTACAAGGTCGTGAATGGCTACTTCCCGGAGCAGATCCTCCACCGCGGCTACTACCCGCTCGCGCTCTTCCTGTACACCACCTACTTCTACGTTTTCCGCCAGTGGCGTCGCCAGCGTGGTCTCTTCCGCACGGTGCTCGAGATCGTCGGCTCGCCGTTCTTCGCGGTGACTTTTTTCCACGTCTTTGTCGGCGACTACCTCACAAGCTCCGTCAAAGTGAACCAGGACCTTGCGTGGTCCGTGTGCTTCTTCGTCACCAAAGAGTTCTTGCTCAAGGACCACGTAAAACCGGACTCCACAGTGCACTCTGGTGACGCGCCCCTGTTTTCTAGCGACGCGCTCTCGGCCATGGAGCATTCGTGTCAAAACAACGTCTACTATGTCAAGGTCATCGTGCCGCTCATCTGCGCGCTGCCGCTCTGGTGGCGCTTCTTGCAGAGCTTGCGGCGAATCTATGACTCGGAGACGTGGTGGCCGAACCTGCCGAACGCCTTCAAGTACGCGCTCGCTCAGGTCGTCGCGCTCTTTGGGCTCTTCCATCCATTCTACGCGACCAGCGGAACGGCCGAGGAAGCCGACGCCGTCAGCCTTGGCTTCTTTCAGATGGTCTGGATCGCGCTCTTCACTCTCAGCTCCATGTACACGTGGGCGTGGGACGTGTGGATGGACTGGGGGCTCGGACGCCCGCAGTACAAGTTTCTCGGCGACCGTCAAATGTTTTCACGCGTCTGGGTCTATTATGGTCCGTGGTTTAGCAGGTGGTTCTCAAGTGCCAGAGGCTAATTGTGTTTGGGATTTTTCGTGTGTTGCAGCCGCGATCGTCGCCGACTTGTTTTTGCGCTTTGCGTGGACGCTGTCGCTGATTCCGCCGCAGTCGTCACACTCGCTGCCGCTGTATCTACAGCCGTTCACGATGGTGCTGGAGCTGTTCCGTCGGACGTTCTGGGGCTTTTTCCGACTCGAGAACGAGCACCTGCGCAACACGCAAGGCTTCCGCCGCGTGGACTTCATCCCGCTCCACTACGACCACGGCGTGGGCGACGACGACGACGACGAGTCGGCAGACAGGCACGAACCGTTGCAAGGCCACGTGTTCGTGGTCAAGATCCTCGCGGTGCTGTTCCTCGTGCTCGGGCTGAGTGTGCTGGCCATCCTTGTAGAAAAGTAGAATTGAGAATGGATTGTACTGGTGGGAATATCGAGGTCTGCACCACGCTGCTGCAGATCTCAAGCACAGCTGATGGTCCAAGCAGCCCTGAAGAATTTTTTTCTTCCGCATAAATTTTTGAGAATGATCTGTCAATGGAAGCCAAAATACGCGTCAGTGAGCGGCGCACAGAGCGTCCGGTTCTTCAGAACAGCAAGGTCGCACCTACCCTGCGGCACGCCAGTTGGGGATCTCGAACCTAGATGCTGCGATCTGGAGCTGGAAAGCCGGTGCCTGCTCCACGGCCGCCCCCCCGTGCGTATGCGATGGAAGCAATGTGGACTTAATGGCAACAGTGGCAGCACTCACGGCAGACACAGCGCTCGAGTTTTGTGCGTCTGACCGGCCCTTTGTCGGCTATGCCGTGCTGCCCTACGGCGAGCTCTTCGTGCAAATGCATTGGCCGCGCGCGCGATGCAAGTCTGGAGCGGACGACGGAGAATTGTCAAGTGGGATACAGAAATGTGGAGTGGGGCGACAAGAACAATGGACGCGTAGATTCGTAGAGACGTCGTCAGAATCTGGCATGTTCACGCGATTGTCACTCCACGCACATGGATCATTGGAAATGGCTACACACTCAGTACTGGATTACCATAGAGAACGGTGACAGGCGGTATTCACGCCATTGCGGAAGCAATCGCTACAGACTACGATGCCAGTGACAAGCAAGTTCCGTGGCAGCGGTTGCTCGCAGGGCTTGACGGCGCTAGAATACGTCCTCTCGCCTCGCGACCCATTGGCATTGCGTTTCTTGACCCGCTGAGTACCAATGCGTGGCCTTCTCGGCTAAACTACAGAACAGTGTCGCTCTCAGGCCCCACCACAGCAATCGCCACGCGTTTATTCAACTCTGCCCTCCCTTCCCATGGAGGCGACCCAGAGAGGAGACTGACGACCGCTCGGATGTGTCGCCGTGCGCCAATTCCGTGGCACGGACACCTCCATACAGGCGGACGGATGTCTCCGTGGATCTCCATGGCGTTGGCGTTGGCGTTGGCGTTGGCGTTGGCGCATTGATGCCGCCGCGTTGCGTTTGCGCGATCGCCGCCATGGCCCACGAGACCAATTTTCCGCTCTGCAATCGCTGTGGTGGTGGCTTCACAGTGTCAACTCATCAGGCCAATCACACAGTCGCTCCCTGACGTGTCAGTCCACTGTCAATCGCGCCGCGCCACGATTGGCTAAATAACAGGTAATTTGATGTATACAGTGGTATACATCGTCCGGATACCTCTGATTGTGTACCTCCATGGTGGCTGAAGAAATCTGTCAGGCCAACGGTGTATTGGCACGACAAGCAGAAATAAAGGAAGGCTGCGACTGAGGCGCTGTCTCTGTCTCTGTCTTTGTCTCTCTTAACGCGGACCCTGGCAGTGGAACCCTCTCGCTCCTGCAGCCACTACGCGCGCGTCCTTCTTCGCTTGGCGTATACAGTACACAGCCGACACGACGAGCCATCCAGTGAACCCAGTTGACGAGCTATCCAGCAGTAGTCCAGTCGACGTCCGAGCCGCCATGTCCAAGGCGCCCAAGCAGCGCAAAGCGCAGCTCCACTACCAGCCGTACCAGCAATCGGGCGGTGTGAGTAAGGATCCAAATGCGCGGGATGAAGGAGGCGGAACTGACGGACTGGCTGTGCGGCTGAATCACACAGAACACCAATGACACAAGCGGGCTCATTGGCGGAAACGGCGCGAATGCGAATGCGAATGCGAATGCGAATGCGAATGCGAATGCGAATGCGAATGCGAATGCGAATGCGAATG
>JAADWZ010000231.1:0-46050 GCA_023336445.1 Pythium dissimile | reverse complement strand
CCCCCCCCCCCCCCCCCGCTCTATCTTTGATTTGAACCAACTGCGCCAGCGTCATGGATCGTTTGACGGCGGCGCTACTGGATCGATCGCACAAAAGCGCAAAACACGCGCATCTCACGACTCTGTTTGCTGGTACAACACGGGGAGACGAAATGAACAGTCTGCTGGGAGAAAAAATCCAGTGTCAATTATGTCCTGGATTGCTAATGGGTCGACATCTAAAGCCACCCAACGCGTTGGCGTCAATATGTGGTCTCTGGCGCTTGCGCCTCTATGAGCGGCGAGCCGCCGCTGGAATGCAACGAGCTTTGACTCTCACGAACGTACACGAGATACTCGGTGGGAAACACAAACACGCCAGGAACGACGGCAGTGGCGCCGTCGTCAGTTGACGTTGGCGACACGACGAAGCGGAACCGGTTCAGATCGTACACGCCGGCACTCATAAAACACGCCTTCATAGTGAATTGGACACTCGCGTTCGGCGCGAAACGTGCCACTCGCTTCTTGGTGAGCCCTGACCAGAAAAAATGTGGGGCAGGAGCCAGCAGCGCGCTCGATGCGGCGGCAGCGGAAGACGACCCAAATAGCTTGCTCGAAGCGGACGGAACGATAGGCTTGCTCTCTTCGGGGTGGAAAAGCTCGAGCGTGAAGTCGACCGGGCCTGAGGTCAGCGTAGACTCGTTGCGAACGGTCATCACAATGTCAACTTCAGCAAAGGAGAACGCGCCTGCTGGACGAAGCGTCACAGTGTCGGCGTAGTTCAACGTGATCGTCAGCGGGCAAGCACTTGGCTTCAGTGAAGCCCGCACTTTGATGCCTGTCATGTTCGTCTGCCCCACCGCTGTTGACGCCGACGAGTGTTTCAACGACGACCACACAAGCACCAAGTGCGCGTCTGTGTCCAACGAATGCAACAGCGCTTCCTTCGTTGTGGGCTGCGGGTCTGGCTTGTCATCTTGTAATGGCGCTACAGGGTCCGAGGCACCCTTTTGAGCCTTGTTCTCACGGCGCACGCTCTGGATCGACCGAATACCGCCTCCATTGCCTCGATCTGCGCCGCCGTCGTTCGAAGCAGTGGAAGACTGTCGTACCAACTCGAGTGCGTGGTCCAAGCACAGCATTTGGTCCAGCGGCAGCGCGCCTGCACCGTCCTGCCCTTTCGCACATAATGAAATGGACGACCAATTTCCATCTCCTTGGCTTGGCATTCGACAAACCAAGCGGAAATACGACGTGCTTGTCTCTTGAGCGCCTAGTTCATACGAACTTCGTGGAGTCGTCTGATTCCCGGTTGCCGATGAGAACGGCAGGACTTGCCACGAATCACTGACACAGTTCAACCACTCAAGACTGATATTGGTCGTTGATGATGCCGTCGTGGGATCAGATTGCGGCCGTCGAGCTTGACGATTTGTCACCGTAAGCGCAAGCGTGTATTCGCCACTTACCGCATAGCTCGGTTCAACAGCGTAGGAAACGTCGACACATGGCAACACGTTGAGGTCAAGCTTCGCTTTTACAGTACGAGCTAACGCGCGCTCAGGATCCTCGCCGTCAACTAGTCGCTTGTACTTGAAGATAATACGGGCTTGCTGCTTGCCCACCCGCGTGGCTCTTACCCACATGGAGACGTGGCGTCGCTCACCTGGCCGGAGCATAATACCTGAAAGATCCACCACTTGGCCGCTCGCACCGACGTATTTTGCCAGAGATTGCGGACCGCTTTCTACAGCCTCTTCACTCGACACGCACAACATCAAATCCGAGCAGCATAGCTGCACTTGGCCGAGATCCGCTGAGCCGCCATTGAAGAGCGATACACTTAGACGAACAATCTCCCCGACGAACGACTCTCCTGCTGCTTGAGTTGGCTCAATAGTCACTCCAAGCCATGGCATTGGGCCCACCACATCAGCGATCAGCGTCATATTCGGCGCGCGAGCTCGATTTTCTTTGTTCGCCCGCGTATCTTGAAGTAGTGGGCCTGGAATGCTGAAGGCATGTTCGCCCAGCACATCACCTCCGCAGATAGACCAGCGCACCCCTGTGATACGAAGCGTCCCAGCTACTTTTGGACAAACAGCCAGTCTCACGCGTTCTTCGCTCACCGGGAGAAGCTGAAGGTTCACCTTATCGACTATCAGCCGGTGGTTGGAAATGCCGTTAAATTCTTCAGACTCGGGCACGTCGAACCCTCCACCATCTTTTGCTTCGAATTTCCCATACAAATGGATGTTTTCGACTTCGACAGCGCATGACAACGCGTTCTTCATGTCAAACTCGACGTAGATCTTTTCTCCGATTGCGTATTGCCGCGGCTTCTGGTTGGCAGCTCCACGTTTACCACGGTAAGGGAGATTGAACGTTTGAACGGGAGCTAACCAACGATTTACAACCGCCACTTGGCCATCTTTTGGAGCTGCCGGGCCACTCGAAGTAGTCGCTTGTCGGTGAATCACTATTTGTTTCTCCAAAATCTGTTCCAGCTCTTTCCAACTGTCACTCTCCATCTCGTTGCCATCGATTTCGCGGTTGATGCCAGTGGCATTCACTGGTGCGTACACGACGGTGGACTTGTCATCCAACTCTGGAATGCATAGATCTCGTATCACGAGCTTCTTGGCTGATTCACCAGCTTGTTTGACTGAAACTGATCCGTTTTTTGACGAGATCCCGACACAAGAGCCACCGCCAGTCGACAAAAACTCTTTTACGATGGACCGAAACTGGGACAGTAAGTTTTCTTGTTGACTGGCTGAGCTTCGCCCTGTTCCAATAAGCTTGAGAAATAAATTGATCGACGCCATTGGATCATTGAGGCGACTGGACTGCTGTGCGAGCGTAAAGTTGATGTGGTCTTCAACATGAAACCAACCGCTGCAGTCGTACACAGCTCGAGTCAGCGAGTAACAGCGAGCCGAGTGTGCACTGTGGCCTGACGAGTCGTACACGTGGCCGGCAATGACCATCCGGAACCCGAACTTGCGGAACTTGGGAACACGTGCTTGGAGATCGCACATCGCCGCTCGCTCCATGAGAACAGCAGAGCAGATTCCTTGCTCTTTTGTGGATCCTCGAATAAGCGCGGCAGAGGCGTTGTCCATGTAGTCAGTAAACAGTCCCGAGTGGCTCAACGTAACGTAAATCTCGCCGGCGATGACTGCTGTGCGAACAGAGAGTCTGCATGTCATTGGATTCACGGTCTTGTCGTAAATGGCGCTTGCAGCTTCTAGCGCATTGGTCATTTGCATGGGTGATCCTTTCGTGAGCAACAAGCACAGTGCGATCATCTCATTCGTATTGGCGGCATGAAACAAGGAGGCATCCGACTTGTAGTCGTCGCGCACGAGTCGGTACATCTCCAACGCAAGGTCGTAGTCGCGCACCATGAATGCTGTGTCTGCCAGTAGTCGAACCTGGACCTGAATCGAATCGAAGCGGTACGTCACAGTTGAATTACTAGTCAGCTGTGTTCGAGCTGACAGATCAATGGGCTTGCGTAGCCACGACTTGAACACGTTCTTAACGCCTTTCTTCTTAGCCGAGACCACTTCGTTAAGCTGGAAAATGCGAGACTCGAGCGCTGGCAGCACAAAACGCAAGGCAAAACCCCGCACGAACGCGTCGAGCCGCCCGAGGTCGTCGCTCGACTGGAAGGCGCCGAAATGCTCCGACAGGTACGGGTAATTGCTGCTGTTGGCATCAGCAAACAGCGCTGGCCGCACAAATGGGTGGTTGCCCCAGATCTGGGTGTTCACGGCGGTGGGAGAGTCGAGTGCGAGCGAGTTGAAATAAAGCACGGCACCCGAATTCGCCGGCACTTGAAGGTTGCGCAGGATGGCTTCCGGGTCGATCGACGTGCCGTCAGTCTCCGCGACGTCGTGGAGCACGAGGTAGAACTTGGGCAGATTCGAGTCGTACATGCCCTGCGCAAACACATGCGGCAGATTCTGCGCGGCGCCGAGCTGCTCAAAGCTCGCGCGCGGGTTGCTCTCGGTGGACGACACGACCAGCAGAATGGCTGCCGGGTGGCACAGCATACTGTACTCTTCGCAGCGGAACGTGTCCATGAGCGAGCGTTTAAATTCGCGGTACCACGGCAACGGCTCAGCGTTGTTGGCGGCGCCCATCACGCGCAGAAACACGGGCACGTCGTCCACACTCTTGATGGTCGGAATGTCGAGGTCGATCACGCCGGCGTTGGAGCCGTTTGCCATGGCCGCCGGAGCGGACGTGGACGTTGGCGGGTGGCGCATCACCACCTCATTCAGCAAGTGGATCGAGTCCTGCAGCGCCAGCGGTGCGAACTGCGTGGCCGAGAGGAAGCGCACGTTGAAGTCGGGAAGCGTGAATGAGTGCGCGACCGACCGCAGCGGGGTGTCCGCGGCCTTGATCATGCCGAAGCCGTTGAGCAGGTCCGCGAGCGCGAGGTTGTTCTTCTGAGCGAGTCGCTCCACCTCTGGCGTCGAGCACGTGAGCACGACCGGCGGGAAGGTCTCCTGGACCCATTTCTCGATCGTCCCCATATTTGAAAATTGGATGCCTCGGCTTGTACGGATAGATAGAGGCCCGGATAGAGCTCAAAGGAGAGACCAGAGAGAGCGCTGTACGCGACGGTGTACCGAGCGTCGTCACAGGGGGATTCAAACGACGGGGAATGCCGTGGGAGCCGGCGACGCGGGTGTGGTTTCCGTCGTTGGCGCACTTCGTTTCGCTTCCCGCCCGTAGTCGCCTCCGGCTTTGGGGGATCGGATGCCACGCTCTGATCAACAGTCCAAAAACCTTGGTTATGTGGTATGGAGGAAACCTCTGTAAACACGAACCAACTTGACGATCTAGAATCCATCCTGAAAACGGGGGTCTCCTTTTTTGTAGGTTGTTCGACAACCTAGAATCTATCTCTGTCTCATACATTACATTTCAAAGGGGGAGATGAGGTCCCAGAGAAGACTTCTCTTCTCTTCAATATGATTGATCAAAACCACATTCATCGCATCCTTTTCCACCAATCCTTTGGGTCGTGGCAGCTGGTGTTCTTTTGCTGACGGACAGCGATTCGGCAAGGAAGAGAGACAAGCAACGAAGCGCACCCCACACAAACAGAACGAACGAACGCCGTACAAACCCAGGCGGAGACCAGAGAAAGCAGCGCTCCACCCCTCGCGCCAAGTCAGCGGCGCCGCTACTCAAAGCAGAAATACAGCAGAAGAACCTACATTCCAACGCATCCACCATGGCGGGAGACGTTGTGAGCATCAACAAGAACGTGAACTGGATGGAATCGCGGGGCTTCTGGACATTCTACGTGATCCTGCTCGGCTGCCTCTACGCTGCCATGCCGCTCTTCGTGCCGGCCAGGGAGGCGTGGACTTACGTGAGCGTCATTCACGGCGTGGTACGCGGCGCTTGTTGAGTGAAGTGAGTGGTCTGCATATAGTATGCGTCTGACAAGTGCGATACTTTTTGTGTCACACAGGTTTCCTTTGGCATCATGCACTGGATCAAGGGTTCACCAGACGAGCAAAACTCAATGGGAGACTACCGTGAGCTCACCTTCTACGAGCAGATAGACGAAGGTCACTCATGGACGCCGACCAAGAAGTTCCTCATGGTGGTGCCGACGGCGCTGTTCATGGCCGCGTCAGTTGCCACCGACTACGACACCAAGCACCTGCTCATCAACTTCCCGATCTGGGCCACACTTATCCTCGCTAAGCTCCCGGAACTTGACCGCGTGCGCATCTTCGGAATCAACTCGACCGTTGGAATCGATGATGTGAAGAAGGAGAAGTAAACAGAAAGCACGGAGGAACTGGAGAGCTTGAGAAAGAAGAATGAAAGGAGAGTGAGAACGAGGAGAAAGCAAGAGTTAAAGAAAAGGGAAAAGAAGAGAGGAAACATTTTCAGGTACACTACGTGAGCTGCACAGTTTCACCATTTTCTTTGAATTCCAAATTCCCGATTTCGGTACAGCCAATACTTCCAGGACTGATCGAGGTATCAGCTAACATCATCGCAAACCCATGGTTCCAGCTCAGAATATAGATATTAGCTTATTCATGAAAGAGAAACACCACGCTCTCTCTTGCAGTATACCTCACTGAGGAGCGTGGGTCTATCTTCCACGAGCGGACCCTAGTCAATCTTGTTGTTCGATTGAAGAACCCACGCTCGTGGCAGACGTGTAACAGCCACATTGTTGCTCTAGTGACTTGCAAGATCGATGACATGGTCGGGCAATTAGCAGCAGCCGCTCTTCTTCGGCGGTGCGGGGGCCGTAATTGGGAACGCCTCGCGTTCAGGCTGAGGCGGATTCTTCGGAAGACGCTTGGCGATCGCGATAAACAAATCCTTCACGTTCACAGCAGTCTTGGCGGACGTTTCTAGGTGGAGAATGTCGTTGTCCTCGGCGTACTGATGAGCCTCCTCGAAATCCACCTTTCGGCGCGCCTCAAGGTCTGCTTTGTTGCCGGCCAACGCGATGACAACGTTCGGGTCACCGCGTCGCTGCAGCTCCTTCACCCAGGACTTGGCGCCCGTGAATGAGTCCTGCGGGACATAAAATGTTAACATCGTGAACACACCAAGTTGGCCACAGAGAGCTAGCTTACTTTGTTCGTCACGTCGTACACGACGATGGCAGCAGCCGCACCACGGTAGTACATCGGCGCCAAGCTTCGGTATCGCTCTGAATATTAAAGTGCCGAGTAAGTTCCCCATATCCGTGCCGAGTGAAGCCAACGAGATCAGGAGTAGACTTACCTTGACCGGCGGTATCCCAGATCTCGAACTTGACGGTCAAGCCATCGTCAAGGTTCACGGTCTGCGTCAAGAATGCGGCTGCATATCGACAAGCGAACCCAAGAGTGGTCGTGTCAGTCCAGTCCAAACGGCTGCATGCAAGTGCACACAAGTCCTACCTCCGATCGTCGGTTCCTGGAACTCGAAGAACTCGTCGCGCACGAATCGCACGACGAGACAGGACTTGCCCACAGCGGTGTCGCCCAGGAGCACGAGCTTGAAATGGCACGTTCGGTTCTGTGCCATACTTGGTTTGCTGGCTTGGCGTTCGGTGGAAACTGAGGCGCCTTCAACAGTGTGACTTGGCGGGAGTGTGGAAGCGAATGGAGGGGCGGTAAGGGGGACGACGAGAGTTCTCTCGGTCGCTCTCTCTCTCTTCGTTTAGGGGCTCGAAATCCTGCAGGTTCTCGACGTGTGTGTTTGGGACCTTCACGTTTGGCTTGACCACGTTCGTTCGTTCTTCTTTTCTTTCCTCTCTTTCTCGCTTCCAAAGCAGATGAATAAAACATGTTGGAAACAATTTTGGGTTCTCTTCCAATACAAGGTGCAATCCAAAAATGTTTCAGCGATTCTGCCAGGCAAGAAATGCCGTATTTTGGTACGTATAATTTTGTGAGGAGCAGGATACGGAAGATGCTGTGAACAAGAACATCAATGTCACCTGTGGCGAGTGTCAATTCTTGGTCCTTTCAGGGCAGATCGCAATTGAGCACCTACGAACGCCAGCAAACCAGAGATGCTGTTTAAACGTTGGAAAATCGACTCAACCACTCTCGTTGTCGTCGAGTCAGTTTACTGCAATAGTGAGGTGTCAGGTGGGGGGTCTATTGAAGTCGATACTTTGAGGATCATATTGAAATGGCGGGCAATTTCAGGAAGTACTGTATTCAACACGAACCATCGAGCTCGTCGCGAATCGAGCCTTATCAAGGGCAGTGGCTCTGGGATACTACCCGGCTGAATGCCATGAAGCACTACGGGATTGGTTTGATCTGGAAATGGGGGCATCAATATCAAGACGCGTCAGCCACTGACCGAGTCGAAGGTAAAAGTCTAAAGGTGCTCAGACGTATACCTTGAAGTGGAGTGTGATGAGAGAGAACACGAAACATTTGAGGTCCTGCACAAGATAATAGAGGACGCGAAGCCCTTCCGGATCTTTGCTGTCTTGGACATCTAGCAGAGAGCCGATTTTTGCGCACTGCCATGTTATAAGAAATGCATTTCCAAGTCAGTACTTCGCTGCCAATAACAAACCAGTGGGGCGTGCCTCAGCTTCACGCACGGTGAAAGAAATGTGTTCGTCGTCCAAGATGATCTCCAACTCTTGGCGTCCGACACGATCCGGTTCTGGCCACTCCTTGTCGTCTTCTCTGTGCGTGTCAACATCGCAAAATGAGCTTCTCAGTCAACTGATTAAATCGGAAGTTTTTGTTGTACTTCGTGATTTCGCTGTCGCGGATGATCCGCTTGATTTCGTCAATAACCGACTGGGAAACGGTTACTGGAAACATAAGGCCACAGTCACCACTTTGACGGAAGCACGCGACACCCAACTACACGTAATCTCACTGACCTTCCTTACGGATCATTGAGTCCTTCTTGTAGTTCGAGTTGTTCGCATACCGGAGCTTGCCGTCCGACCTGAATTCAAACTCCATGAATTCGTGCCCGAACTTGCCGCGATGGCCGACACTACAGACAGAACAGAACGCCAAAATGCGCGTAAGATCATACTCCCTCCCAGCCTTTCCCAACGTAAGCGCTGCATGTGTACGCACTAGTATCGCAGGTAGAATTCGTCGTCGCGCACCATATCCGTCGGTTGGCCGTCTTTGGAGCTGGATTTCCTTACGTGCTGGTTCGCTTGTGGTTGGCTTGGCCTATCGTTGCAGCTAATTCTTTTCCAATTTATAGCCAATGTTCAGCGCCAAAATTAGCTAAAATCATCTATGATTGGTGAAAAAGAGGTCAACAGGAGTGCGGGAAACGCGGTGGTTTGTCGAAATGGCCCCGCGTTTTGTTTCAAAAGTCGGCATTTCCGTCGTAGTCCCCCCGACGCTCACTTGCCGCCCTCTGCACGCGCGTGCGCTCACGCCACACGGCGACACCACCACCCTCCCGCTCTATTACAACCACCGCTGAGTCTCGCAAAAAGCCCGCGAACCTGCGAATCCGCTCGTACCACCAACGAGAGATTCGCCGTCGTATACTGCAGTGTCCGAGGCAGCGGCGTCACCTCCTGGATTACGTGGGTATAGAGCGGGAAGCGCTTCCACAATCGACCGAACGACTGTGACAACGATCACCCATGTCCGACAAACCGGGCACTCCGCAGTCCTTGTCCACGAAGGGTGTCTCGTCCCCGTCGGCTTGTCTGAGCGATCCAAAAGCGCCAGCGCGACCGAGCACCAAGAAGCGAGCAGTCACTCAGCAGCCAGTTGCGCCATCTGCATCGATAGTGCCGAATAGTGCCGCAAAGCCCCGCGTGACTCGACGGGAACTGAAGAAGCTGACTGAAATGGATCTTGAGGAAAAGGACGACGTCCCGTCAGGTAATAACTGTTTAAACTGAGTCTCGCGACACGAAAGCTCATGCTAACTTGACACGTTGACTGCAGGTGTGACCACCGTGGCCGGCAAGCTTTTTGGCGATGAAGGCCATCAACCCACTAACGCTCCAAGCAGTCTCCATGACGACTTCGTCAATCTGATGAAGGCGCAAGGGTTGGAGAAGATGGCCACTGAGGCCGGCCTGATGAAAGATGGTGCTTTGGTCGACGTCAAGCAAGAACCCGGTATTGAAACATCGAGAGGAAGTACGAGTATTGCTGGTAAACGCCCGATATCGGAGCTTAAGTCCGAACCAGATAGTCCAGGATTCTCGAGCCCGTACGTGTGGCTCCATTTGACCGTGTGGGCTCCCCTTCAAAGCTAACGGTTTGTCTATGATCAGCATGTCTGCGAAGAAACGCAAGTACCTCAAAATCCACAAGGGTCTCCGGCATTTCAGTATGAAAGTGTGTCAAAAAGTCGAGGAAAAGAACGTGACGACGTACAACGAAGTCGCCGATGAGCTCGTGAAGGAGTTCGTGACAATGCGGCCAAATGACGCGGTAAGTTCCATCACCTGTATTCACTACCACCTGCTTGAGGCTGACTATTGAGGAACGAATTGTTACGGAAGGTCTACGATGAAAAAAATATTCGTCGGCGTGTTTATGACGCTCTAAATGTGCTGATGGCCATGGACATCATCTCCAAAGAACGCAAAGAAATTCGGTGGAAGGGGCTGCCGACCAGTTTACAGCATGACGCCGAGATGCTGATTGTAAGTTCCGCGTTGCCCATACGCCGCAGTTGCCAGGTTTTATTCATGCAATGTTTCACAGGCTGAGAGGAACGAGCGACTGAAGACCATAGAGCAGAAGAAGCAGCACCTCCAAGACTTGCTGGTGCAGCAAGTCGCGATGAAAAATCTGCTGAGGCGCAACTCGAAGCGAAGGAAAGAGGCGCCCTCTGATGCTCAGCGAGATGAAGGCCGTATTTTTTTGCCGTTCATCGTCGTCAACACCAACAAAGATACGGTCATTCAGTGCGAGATGTCGGAGGATCGGCAAGACATTTTCTTCAACTTCAGCAATCCGTTCGAAATCAACGACGATACGGAAATACTACGGCGACTTAATTTGCACAAGTGCTCGTACGACGAGCTGAAGGGGATCGTGCCAGAGAAGCTGATGTCGTATCTCCCAGCAGAATGCGACTCCAAAAGCGACGAGCGGTGATAGAGTGGTTTAGATGGTGCGTTGTACCGTAGTTCAGTAGTCTACAAAAGGTTTTGAAAGGTATGCCTCGATCTTTGTTCGAGAGCAAAGAACAGGAAGAATCCGTTTCTAAAAGTGATTCAATTTTAATTGTATGTGTAAGCGAAAATCTGTCTTTCATGATGACAATAGGCTGCCTTCATAGCGGTGCTCGCGCTGGAATCACTTCTGCGCAGTCTTCTTGACATGAAACCGGTATATATTGGATGTGATGGCTTCAGAGTTCAGGAGATCCAAAAGCAAAACCTGGCTGTCTACGACGCGCTTCGCTTCCTTTGGTCAGCTCGTGGTAGATGCTGGCTGGGGGGTATTCTGTCCGGTGACGACCTCTGCGAACGTGCGCTGGTGCGGTTTCCGTTGCCGCTGGTCGCTGATCTGCGTGACGAGCAGGACCCATTCGTCCGCGTCGCCTGAGCACGTGGTACCCTGTGTCGTTGAGACAGTGGATGCAGTCACGTGCGCTTCGCTTGGCGTGGCGTTCGCTGGAGTCGCCCATCTGATCGTTTGAAGAAGAGCTTCGAGCATGGCTGGCGTGAGTTTGTGTCGGAGTGGTGTGATTGTATTCAAGATGCTGCAAATGTAGAAATGTAGTGGAAGAAGTCAGAGAAAAGTCCAGGTCGCTCACTGCCTGATATAACCTCCCTGACGTTGAATCTCCGGTTCTTCATCCTTCAGCCCATGTCTCTTGAGACGATGGCTCCGCACCCCATGTGTTCAATTCGAAAGGCAACTTCAAGCTGGGTGAAGAAAACCGAATTTTGATAGTGCCATCCGAACTCAACTCCACGAGAATGACTAGCTAGATCTGCCAGCCACATGTACTGTGGTCAACACAGATGTATTGTTTTGTCCCATACGGAAAACACAGAAACTGTTGATTTCGTAAATATTGAGAAATTGCCCCACCATACTGGAAGCTTTTCTGTTTCTGGATGCCATGTGACACGCCCAGAGAACGATTTCGATCGATCTGGAGGCTCCAGATCGATCGAAATTGTTCTCTGGGCGTACCTCCAGAGGAATTGGAGGCGCGTGTTACGTTGGTCACAGTCACGTCCGTCACAACTCAGGCTCCAAGACTGAGGCTGTCTGCTTGAGTAACGAAAACGTGACGCTGTCAATCAGATCTGAACTAGGTCGTCAACACGCGCAAAACTTTCGCGGGAAAAGCTATTGGTATCTGGCATGATTGAAGTTCCGCCGTGTGGGCATCTTCAGTTGGCTGTGGACTCGCGAATCAATCAATGCGGATCCAATGCGAATCGCTCCCCTTCGCTCCTCCTTTGCCCCCTTCCCACTTCAATTCACGCTCCTCTCTTCTCCAAACCCCCAGTTCGGATCGCTTGGTCCCATATAGTATGTCCAAGATCCGATTTCAAGAATATACCTGAAGTATGTCTCTAAATTCGAATCGCTTTTGATTGGCTGAAATAAGTCCCGTGTGTCCCTCATCGAAATATTCCCTCACCCCTCCCGATGGTAAATTACACCTTTCCCACTTTTTGGGGCTTTCCCCGACAGAGTCTCCCATTGTGTGCCTGTCGACACCTTGAAGCATGTGGCGGTCATTTATGAGTGATGGTACTCGGTTAAATTTCAGATCAGCTTGAACTTTCGCAAGGGAACCTTCGAACTTTGGTCACGAAAGGCCTCCAGGTTTCGAAAAAATACGATCAAGTCTCACAGGGTACTGGTATTTTGCGTCCTGGGTGCGGAAGAGTAGACAACAGTCACTCCATACTGCGACAGAGCCCACGCGCGAGGGAGGCTTCAGGAAGTCTCAAAGGACCCGCAGCATCCGCCAAGTACACGCAACTCACCACTGGGGGAACAGAGCGAAAGAGAGAGATCGGTGATTGCTCGTCCGTCGCTTACGTTCGCTTGCGGCGCGATTCCGCGGAGACGCTTCGACCAACACATAGCCAGAGAGAGAGACGGTTAGTCGGTCGCGATGCACCAGCGCACGCGCCACGCGTCGCTCGACTTTCCGCGGTCGAACAACCGCTTGTCAGCGCAGGACGAGTGGTGCGAGTTCCTCTCGACCAGCATGGCGGCGCTGACGACCGATGAAGACGACGACCAGCACGACGTCGGCTCGCGCTCACTTAGCAGCCTTAACGGGCTCGAGATCAGCCGCAACGGCAACAACTTTGAGTCCCCAGCTCATGGCCGCGCACGCGAGGAACCCGCCAAGACGTTTGGCGTGAGCACCTCCAAACCGCAGCGTCGCGACTCGTTCTCTGAATCGCTAACGTCCTCGACGGGCTCGTCGCCCGCGGCAGCGGCGGGTTGGCGACCGCTGGGTCGTCGGGCGTCAGCGCACATTGTGGGGTCGTCGAATCAGATGGAGCATAATCTGGAGTACGGTTTTGATTTGCCGCCGCTCGCACAGCCCAACAACGGTGCCAGTCTGAGTAGCACCAGCAAGAAGCTACCGCACTCGTTGAGTTTTCGCGAGGTGGCGCACCTGTCGTCCTCGGGTTCGTCATCCCTTGTCGAGTCGTCGTCATCGGATGAAGAGACAACCGAAGCCATTGACAACAACCCGACGAAGCGTGAGGCGATGCGCCCATCGCGAATCGACGTGGATCGCGGGTTTGCCGCCTCCCCGCTGTCGTCGCTGTCGACTCTGCAAGAAGATGCCCGCAACTTGAGCATTGATGCGCGCGCGAGTCAAGCGCTTCACGTCAAGTCGCCGGTGTTGGGCTCGCGTAAGGACTCCCAAACCTGGCAACTGCAGGACGAAGAATTGCTCACGTCCCCACGATTTGGCCAGTTCCGGGCGTCTCTTGACGAAAGCGCTGCTAGTATGTTTGGTGGAGGTTTGGGTTTGTTTGCAGAGTACGTCGCCTGTTCGTGTGGCTTCAGTGCCATTCATGCGTTGCTAATTGTCTCGTTTTGTAATGGTTGTGCAGGGAGGCAAGCAACAACCAGGCGAGCCAACCCAGGGAGACAAGAACTCGGTAAGCATTACGCAACGTAGTATCATAGGATGATCCTTGCTTGTGCTGATCTCGTGCCCATTATGACCATCAGCTCGACCAAAGATGCCCGTGCGTCGTCTGTCGATTTCACGTACGTGCGTCCAGCTGATCTCAATCCACCGCTGCCGCCGCAAGAACCTCAGCTCCAGCGACTTCGAGCTCGCTCGTTTTCGTATTCAGCTGGGTTTGGGGCGAACAACTACAACCCGGCGTTCGTGAACAAACAATACTTGCCCCAACATTCTCCGCAACCTGATTTCCCAGTCACGATGCGACAGTTTCACGCCGGTGCGCCAGCTCCGCCCCAGCCAACGACGATGGGATCCATTCGCCCCCCGCGGGGCAGCATCCCTCTGAATGAGGCGCACGGGTACCACCAGCATCAGCCACAACATCAGGTGCAACATCCTGTCCAGCACCAGGTGAGCATCGGAATTTTTTGAGAATGCTTGGCAACCATAATGACATTCGCTGGATTGTGAATAGCCGACCCCACCCCAATCGTATCGTCGTTATTCGACAGATTTTGCCGCTCCCCCATATCCCGACCAGATGCCCCAGCACGATCCGGAAGCGCAACTACACCGATCGCAGAGTGGACGTGGAATTCGATCGTATAGCATGGAATACTTCCAGCAGACAAATCAGCGCGTCCGCACACACTCGCTAGAGGGCAACCAAATGTTTGCCTCAGGAGCCCCTCCATCCGAGTATCCCGTCGTGAACCGACATGCGTCGGGTGCTGTTTCGTACGAGTGGCCTCGCTCTCCGATTGGAGGGACTCCTATGGCTCCTCCCCTCCCGCCTGATGCCCGAATGGTGGGCAGCAACCAATATCCGTTGCCACCCCCTGAGGCCTACTATGAGGTGGAATTCAAGCGTGGACGTACCGAATACTTCGCTGGAAACGCTGGATTTAACAATGGCGAATACGTGAAGGTAAGCTGTTCGTTTACTGACGGTCACTGGAGCTCGTATTTGACAATCATCCCATCCTATTTTAGGTTGAGGCTGATCGCGGCGAGGACATTGGGCGTGTTGTTCGACGTGTAACCGACATCTCGAAGATTACTGGTGGTCCGGGTATGGATCAGACAGGCCACAGTGAAGATCCGTTAGGCCGAACGAAGCGCCACGAGCTACCATCGAAGAGAGTCATCAGTGTTGCCAATGCACGCGAGTGTGACATGCTGAACGAACAGGTTCGTACTCAGAATATCCGCACGAGTAACTTCCAATTGGTTGAGCTAATTGGAGGTTTTGTTTCTTTCAGCGCAAGGAAGAGCATGAAGTGTTCGAGGTGTGCAAGAGCAAAGTTCGTCAGCGACTACTACCGATGAACGTGATTGACGCCGAGTACCAGTTCGATCGCCACAAGCTCACGTTTTTCTTTGAGGCCGATCGGTATGTACATACGTTATTGGTTATTTATCAGTGTATCTCATCATCCCGTGTTCGTCACTGCAGTCGCATCGACTTTCGCGAACTGGTTCGAGATCTGTTTGCGATCTACAAGACGCGAATTTGGCTCCAGCAAGTTGTCCCGAATGGTAAGAAGTCCATTGGCGAGATGGAGATGAACTAGAAGGTCGAGAAGTCGAGAGCAGACCCCACCACGCCGAGAACGTGCCCGGCTACATTTGGCCGATGCAGTGGTGATGAAGGCTGTCGTGGCGTGTTTAGATTCGATATATATATATACTAGAGGACGCGTGACCAAGGAGCCGCACCAGCGCCCTTGGCATCTACTTCTGGCCTTGCGAGAAACTTACGGAGATGCCGAGACACGTGCACATAACCTCCCGACATGAAGACGAAGAAGAAAAATCTCTGGACCAACGAGTTAGAGGCGGGGGCCAGCCATAACGATTTGGATAAACTCAATAGACGA
The DNA here is from genome assembly GCA_023336445.1 of Pythium dissimile. Classification (NCBI taxonomy): domain Eukaryota; phylum Oomycota; class Peronosporomycetes; order Pythiales; family Pythiaceae; genus Pythium; species Pythium dissimile. The sequence continues at coordinate 30,544 of JAADWZ010000231.1, read as the reverse complement.
CTTATAAACACACAGAAGCCCGCCATCGCAACCTACGTGCTCACACGCCTCCCAGACAGCCAGGTTTGGCCTGACTCGGATGCGACCAGTCCAGTCCGGACTGGACTCTAGGGGCCTAATGAGTTCCAGGCAGTCTGCAAAACCTCCTTTACTGCATGGGATATGAGCTCCACTACGATACTGCAAGGAAAGTTCTATGTTGAAGGAACCGTTTCGTAGAAGCAATATGGAAGGAAAGTTCTGCCGAATAAGACTGGCGCATTTATGAGCTGGAGAGGCGTTGGGGGCTCGCGAATGGAACGATCCGCGCACGCGAGTGCTTACTCCGCCGCGACAAGAGGTGGGGCGCGTCGAGCGTGGCGTGACTCTGGGTCCCATCTACCTCTGGTCGAAGACAGAGACGCGAGCGAAACATCTACCGAGCCACAACATCTCTTGCCCTCGTGAGCAGCTAAGCTAGCTGTGCGGCCGTTAAGACATCTCTCTTAGTGGGCCGCTGCAAACATCCACTGGTAGCGAGGCGACCCATTCGCAAAGTCTCTGGCTCTTGCTGCACTCTGTCTGTACTCCACCCGAAGAGGCGTCGCGTCAGAAAGATCACCACATCCCGCAACAGCAGCATGCGGGACGACATCGACACCGAGACGATCGGCCTCAGCGACGATCTGCGCGTGGAAGACCCCGCGCTGGACCAAGACGATGGTGAAGACGACCATGCTAGTGACACGGCATTTGGGGCCCGCGCCATTGGCGTCAACGCCGCGGCGATGAGCCAACCAAATGGCTTTGTGACCTCGTTCGACCTGACGCCGCGCGACGAGGCGCTCGTGCTCTCGCTCACTCAGACCCAGCTGCCGCAGCTGCAAGCTGAGTGCGACCCGAGTGATGACGTTGTCCACGGCTGGCGGCGGGTGCGGGGCAGGAAAGGCTCACGCGTGCGGCTCTGGGAGCGCGGCAGCGCTTCGGCACTCACGCTGACGGGCGTCGACGGCAAGCTCAAGGCGCTGCGGCGCAAGAGCGTTCCTCTGCATTGTATTCGCACATGGCGCCAAGCTCCAGTACCCACGCCAGCACGAGACGCTGCTGTGCCCCCGCCCGTGCTGAATAAATCGAGCGACAAGGAGACGTATGCTGTGCGCAGCAGCATCACGGTCCACGCGCCACTGGCTTCTGTGATGAAGACACTGGACTGCTCGACCGCCACGTCCCACCGGTCGTTCACGAAGATAATCTACTCAGGTCTCATCGCTGACACGTCGGTGCTGACCCACAAGCGACAGACCGACGCTGGCGGTGAGGCCGCCGACTCTGCGCACCTCGCCGAGTCGGTGGCCGTGCGGTGGGTCGTGTGTAAGTGCTCGAGCCCGCTGGTCTCGGACTGCGACTTGAGCCTGGTCGAGTACTCCAAAGTGCACTCGATTGACGAGCAGATCGCCGCTGGTGACGCTCCCAACAACAACGAAGGAGACGACGATGCGACTCTGCGCGCGTCCGACGGACTGCGTGTTCGTGAGAAGCTGCCAGTGGCGTACAAGGTGTTTCGGTCCATGGAGACCAGACATTGCCCCGTGCTGAGCGAGGCGCCGCACCACCTCGAGCGAGTCCATGTGCCGCTCGGCGGGTTCCTACTCTACGCGACCGACAACGACGACGTGACCGACGTGGTCTTTTTTATGTCGGTCTCGTACGAGCGCAAGAAGCAGACAAGCCACGTGGCTCCATCTTTGCTCAGCTCGGACGATCGACAATTCCGCGCCATCCAGCACGTTCTCCACCAAATGGCGTTGGGCATCGGCCGCCTCGCCAACGCCGTGGACGCGTACACCATGAGTTTGCAGCTCGAGACTTTGAAGCTCACTCGGTGGATTGAGAACTCGGACCGCTCCGAGTGCGCGGTGTGCTACCACCGCTTCCACCCCATTACTCGCCGGCGCCACCACTGTCGCATGTGCGGCGAGGTCATCTGCCGCGACTGCTCGATCCACAAAGACGCTGATTTACCCACGATTGGCCCGACTACGTTACGCATTTGCAAGCTATGTGACGTGCAATGCTTTGGTCGCACAAGCGTGCTCGCGACGATTGCGACGGACGTCAAGCAGACCGCAATCACACTCCAGCGGCCAGAGCTCGCGCTGGAGACAACAGCGTTCCACAGTCCGACGGCTGCGCGTCACCGGCGTCAGACTGTGATCAGCATCGAACCGTCGAACTCAGGCTCGAGAGACACGATCCTGGTCTCACCCAAGACCATCGTGGCTGCTGGAGGTAACGCGAGCGAGCGCGTTCGACGTCACAGTGCGAGCCAGCCGCAGAGCTGCCCCAAGCCCAGTCAGGAGGCGCCGCCGAGACGTCTCGTCCAAAAGTGGACGCAGCTCAACACCCACGCAGCGGCTCTGGTGTCCCCGAAGCTTCCGTTGGCATCACCCCGTGACAAGTGGTCTAAAGCGTTCATGGCAAGCCGAGCGACCGCGATGCAGACGTCGTCCCAGCGGACGTTTGCCGCCACGTCACCTGTACCAGGATCCTCTACCTCCAGTACAACTCGGTCATCGCCCAGACCGTCGCCGCTTAATTCTCCAAAGTTTGCTCGTACGATGCCAGTGCCTCGCTCGGCGACGAAAGCGACGACACAACGCTTCAACTTTAGCCTCATGAAAGGCGCGGCGCCGCCGACACACCACAGTTATACACGACCGAGACAGTCATCGTCCGGCGACAGCAGTTTGGAGTCGCCACATGGCCAGTGGAAGACCACGCCCGTGTCGTTCACATCGACACTCCCGCACAAAACCGCACTGGATCCCGAGTCTATTCTCCTCAAATCCCAACGGAAAGCGTCAGTGGCTGGCAGTGAGAACCAAACGCGCGGCCACGACCACGAGCGAGGCTCTACCACGACTGCGTCGCTGGGCAGGCGCACTGGTCTCGACCACATCGAGCAGTACGAGGACTTGCTGGGAGAGCTGTGCAACCGCGCGATCGACGCCACAAACGCCAAGTACGCGGCCGTGAGCATCTTCACTCTGCACGATCCGATTTCGACGCAGGAGGTGACGACGCTCCCGATGGCGCACTACCTCAAGGTCAAGGACGCGCCCAAGCTCATGAAGATTGCGGCCAATTTGCGGTGCTGTGAGCCAGTACTGCGCGTTATACGGCCCGTGGTCACGCGCGACGCGCTCACATTCAAACTGGACGGCTACGACTTTGCGACTCTGCCGTTCGTCAAAGGCCCGCAGCAAGCGCGCTTCTACGCGGGCGTGCCGATCGAGGACTCGCAGCAGCGACTCGTCGGCGCCGTCGCCGTGCTTGACGCCAAGTTTGTGGACGACGAAGATGAGCTGATGGACAGTCCCGGACTGCTGGCGTCGATCGCGCGCGCGACGATGGCCCGTGTGGACGCGCGCCGGGCAGAGAAAGCGCTGGATGTGTTTATGAAGACCCCGCTCCTGCGCCCCAGCGAACGGATGACCACAGCGCGTCACGACGGCGGCGCGCTCACGCTGAAAGACCTCGAAGTGGATGAGGACGCGGACGAAGAGCGTCAGCGCACGACACCTCGCGCCACGACGGTCACGACGTCCTCGCCAATGATGCACCACTCGCAAGGACCGCCGGCGTCGTCGTCCAAGACTAACTCGCTCAGCTACTACAAGCACCAGATGCATCGGCTCGTGCAGCAAGCCAACCAGACGCAGGACCAGGTCATGCAGAACTCGATGAAGATGCACGGCGTCAGCTTCTGAACAAAAAACAGAGATTTCCAAACGGCGGCATTTTCCCTTTTTTTCACTAAGTCTCTCGATATCATTCTGCTGTGCGGGCTGCCTTGATCCCGCTTTACTTGGTCTTGAAGAGGTTAACCGTGCCGTCTCGGAACGCGAGCACTTTCGAGTTCCACGCCTCTCGCATGTATGTATAGTACTCGTGCTCGCGCGACCGCAGTGGCACGTATCGCTCGTCCTGGATCGACTTCTACACACGTCCAGAAAGCAAATCACAACCTCCATTATTGTTCCTTCGTCTCTGTGATTGGTTCGTAGTACCTTGGCGCCGCCGTGGAAGCTCTCCTTGATCTGATCCACCGAGTAGAACATGACGTCCTCTCGCTCGTGCAGCTGGTACTTCACGACGCCGTACTGCGCGCCGCCCGCGATGAGGCCCACGAGGAACGGAGCCACCGACATGTTGGAGCTGCTCAGTGTGTGTTGTGATCCCTTCGCGGTCGGTTCTGCCTTTGCTGTGGTGAAAACCCAACGTCACAAAAACAAGGGTCTGACGGGTCCCGAATCGTCCCTCGTTGGAAAAATCCAACGATGGAGCACAAGTTTAAATACTGAAATAGACTGAAGTGATTTAGCAAATCACAAACACATACAAAGGACGCCTGGGCGCCAACCACGACGACAGGGCGTGAATCGTCATGGAATCAGTGGCAATGGACGTCGATGTTGACACCGCCGCGCCGTCTCCCGTGGTGGCGGCGCCACAGCAGCCGCAGCAACAGACGGCTGGCGACGTGGAGAATGCGGCGCCGCTGCCGTTCACGGACGACGAGCTCACAGCCTGTCTCAAAGTACGTCACAAGGTTGACACTGAATGGATGGGTTCATCAGCTTGGCTAACAAAGAGACTCTGCCATGGTTGCCATATATTGATTAGGTGTTCGATGTGCTGGGCACGAACATGACTTTGATGGACGACAAGCGTCTGCGCATCTTCCGCAAGAAGATCGCGCCGCTGTCCGAGTTCCTGGAAAACCGCAAGTACGGTGGGCTGAGCCGGAAAAAGTATTTGGAAGACAAGCAGCTCCGCGAGGAAAAGCGCGCGCGTGTCAACCAGCGCCGCATGCACGACAAGAAGCACATAAACGCGTCATCGCTGCGTCGCGAGCGCATCGAGAAGCTTCAGTCGCTGCTCGAGCAGGGCAAAGACTCGGCGTTGCCACTCATTGCGGACGGCGTCGCCGGGGAAGATGTGTGCCACACAACTTCCGTGCAAGTGCTGTGCCCTGACGACCAGACGCAAGCGGAGACCGACAAAGCCGAAGAGGAGAAGCGACAGGCGAGCGCCCTGCTGGGCTTCCGCTCGTGCTACTCGTGCAAGTCTCGTTTCGAGAAGATTCACCACTTTTACGACCAACTGTGCCCTCGCTGCGCCGAACTCAATTTTTCCAAGCGCTTCCAGTCGGCGGATATGCGAGGAAAGGTCGCTCTCGTCACGGGTGCGCGTGTTAAGATCGGCTACCAGATCGCTGTCAAGCTTCTTCTCAGCGGCGCGGCAGTGATCGCCACCTCGCGGTTCCCGAAAGATATGGCCGAGCGCTTCGCGACGCACCCTGAGTACGACACGTTCAAGGATCGTCTCCAGGTGTTTGGCATCGACTTTCGCGATCTTATCCACTTGGAGCAGTTCATCGACTTCGTGCTCACTCGGTAGGTGCCGTTCGTGTGTATTTATTTGATGCGTGTGTCTTGTTCCCACTGAGTTGCTCATTTTTGCTGTAGCTACACGCGGCTTGACGTGATCATCCACAACGCATGCCAGACCGTGCGTCGTCCACCACGCTACTACCAGCATCTGGTGAACGAGGAGACCAAGTCACTTGAACAGTGTGACCCGAAGGTCCAGAAACTGCTGCATCACCAGTCCGAGTTCGATGCGCACTTGCACTCGCTCGCGCTTCCGCAGTCGATCACAGCCAATGGCGAGGGAGCTCCGGCTGCAGGAGGTGCCGTGGCTGGTTCTGTCTCAGTCCCGTCTGCGCTTAAGTCGCAGATGCCTCTGCTTTTGACCGACACCCATGACGAGGAGGAGTTGTTCCCGGAGGGCATGGTGGACGTCAACGGCCAACAGATCGATTTGCGCTCCAAGAACTCGTGGTTGCTCAAGCTCGGCGAGGTCGCGACGCCCGAGATTGCAGAGGTGTTTGCGATCAACACTCTGGCTCCCTTCATCATGAACAACCGCTTGGTGCCGCTACTCGAAAAGTCGGGTGGACCTACGGAGAACAAGTTTATCGTCAACGTGAGTGCGATGGAAGGTAAGTTCTACCGCCACAAGACGCCGAACCACCCGCACACCAACATGGCGAAGGCCGCGCTCAACATGATGACGCGCACTTGCGCCGAGGACCTGAGCAAGCGCAAGATCTTCATGACGTCCGTCGATACGGGGTGCGTTTCGTTCATGAATCTGTCTTGTCACTCGCTTTTCCTGTTCTGAATTTCTGTATGTGGTTGCCTGTGTAGCTGGATCAACGACGAGAACCCTCTCGAGAAAGCCCACGCGCATGCGAACAACACCGACTTCCAGACGCCGATTGACGAGATTGACGCGGCCGCACGGGTGCTGGACCCTGTGTTCGTCGGCTTCAACACGGGCGAAACCATCTACGGCAAGTTCCTCAAGGACTACCACGAGACCGAGTGGTAGGTTGCAGTCCATTGCGTCCGAGTTGACAAATGGTGGCCTTGCCCGTGCAAAGCGTTGTGCAGAACATAGAGCAATCAGTTTTCTGTTCGACATGTTTGCTTGACCTCCCCAGGGAGCTAGGGCCTGACAATGATGCTGCTCCGATGCTCGTTGAAGTTGACTCCGGTTTTTCCACCAATGAACACACACGGTAGTCGTTGATTGGCTGAATAGGAGCTGAATGTGCGTTCTGGATCCCTCAAAGGTTCTCCCATCCTCTTTATTCGGCTGTTGGTCTCAGGGGCGCATTCAACAGGATTTCTCCATTTCGCATTCACCCTCGGCCCGCGCGCATTGATCGCACTTAGACCGCCATGAAGCACGGCTCACACATCGACAACGCGCAGTACGACCTCCCGCCGGCTTCCAAGGTCCTCTGCACGACGCACCCAGTGCTGCTCCACAAGCTCACCAAGCTGCGCGACGAGCGCACGGACGCCACGGTCTTCCGTCACATTCTGCGCGAGGTCACGTTCTACCTCGGGTATGCTGCTGGAATTGGATACTTTTAATCTCATACCATGGGGAGAGGGAGGGAGGTCTTACGCGCTTTGTATGAACGTCGATGCATGTGTAGGTATGAGGCAACCTCAGATCTTGAGACGGCGCCCAAGTTGATCAAGGTAGCCAGCGCGCGATGCAACCGCCATGGACTTGCCATGCGCTCACTATGCTCACTTTTGACCATTGCTATTTGCGTAGACTCCGCTGGGAGAGCACAGTGGCGCCGAACTGAAGTCGGCGGTGGCCGTTGTGCCCATTTTGCGCGCAGGTCTTGGCATGGTGAGCATTGATCGCAGGATCCTCAGCCCATCTTGATTTGTGACATGGAACTGACGGAAGAGTTCATTTTATTAGGTCGACGCTATGCTGGATCTGCTGCCGAACGCTGTGGTTCACCACATTGGTGAGTGGGACAAGAGCAAAGATCGGTCGCGCCTAGCTTGGTCTAACATTCATTTCAGGTATGTACCGCAACAAGCACTCGCTGCTGCCTGTGCAGTACTACAACAAGCTTCCCAAGGAGTGCAATATCGATGTGGCGATCGTGTTGGAGCCCGTCATCGCAACGGGTACGATCACTTCTGAAAATTGGTATGACCGTGACTCTGGAACAATTCACTTTTGCCCTGTCAGCTGGTACGATCATCGCGACTGTCGCTATCCTCAAAACGTGGGGCGTCTCCAAGATCAAGATTATCAGCGCGGTGGCCTCGAAGCCAGGTGAGTCGGTTAGCCTCATGGACGTGCAATCATCACTCATCACTTGCTCACCTCGCGATTGCGTCCGAAACTCTAGGCCTCCAGGATTTGTTCTCGAAGCACCCAGACGTCGAGGTCATTGTGGCCGCTATTGACGATGCTCTAACCGAGGTACGCATTCACAATTACTGTAGTTTCCTGTCCGTACCGGTCAACTTTAATCTATGCTCTCCTCCATTCTAGGACGGCTACGTTTTCCCAGGTCTGGGCGACGCTGGTGATCGTGAATTCCAGACCGGCGTATACTCGGACGGCGGCAACAAGAGACAGCGATTGTAAGACGTGTGGCGCCTCTATTGGCTCACGTGTTGATGGAAATGGCCGCCTAGCACCAGCACCAGTATGGCCATTGCGATCCCCTTTGCGATCCTCAAGTTGAAGCTGACTCCAACTTCCTCACAATACAGATAAACCTCTTCAATCGGATACACCTTTTTCAATTGATACTAGGAAAGAGAGTTCCTGAGGGTAGAGAAAGAAAGAATAAACGAAGAACGAAAAGAAAAACTGTTCCTCGATGAGCGAACCGGCGAGCCAGAGCGACGCGCCGCGCTCAACACCTCAGTTGCTGAGGATGCGGTCCAAGGATCCGGTAGAGAGCTCATGGCGCACTCACATGGTGCGTACTGCCACTTGGACTGCTTAGACGAATTAGCGACTAAGCGGCATTTTGGGGAAGGAGCAGAAAGAAGGCCAGTGGGTGCCCGACGTGGCCGTGCCCAACTGCATGCTCTGTCGCAGCGAGTTCACGTTCTGGAATCGCAAACACCACTGCCGCCGCTGCGGTGCCGTCGTCTGCGATCCATGCTCGGGTAGCCGCACGCGCTTTATTTACAAGGTATTGGGGCGCCGCCCAAGTTTCTCTTCTCTTTTACAGTAAAAAGTGCTCACCGAAATGAACCCGCACGCCACAGGAAATCACCCCTAACAAGGTGGCAGAGATAGACAGCCGAGTGTGCGACGGATGCATCAAGGTCATAGACGAGAAGCTCGCGCTCGGACTCAGCAAGCGCTTCGGCAAGGGCGCCGACAGTAACCAAGATGACGACGAGGCGACCGCCAACGCGGCCACGCATGCGGTCAAGGCGCTGGCCCCTGAGCCCAAGAGCAATCGTGGCGTGCTCACTGTGGGGCGATACCGGTAGGTTACAGTTGCGAATGAACGGTCCACTGACACCAAGTTACTCACTTTCTGGTTGTCGTTTGGCTGTCCACCGACCACACAGCGCTGAAATCAAAGAGAGCGAAGGCAATCGCTATATCCGCGACAATGATCTCTAGGTTGAAGCCAGTTACTTCAACACGTCGGCGCCGCATTCGTGGCGCTCTATGCTACCAACGCGACGATACCGTGTCGGATCCATTGCAAAAGTGAAGTAATGTTCCGACCTTGATGTGCGTTCACAATTGAAGCACCACCTTGTTTTGCAATCCAGTGACATGACGTCAATTCGTATTGGGTGTTGATATTCGCTGGCCACCACGCGTTGAGCTTCAACATCCATCGTATTTGATATTTGTATGAAACAATTTCAAATATTTGAATGTTAGTGGATGTTAAAAAATGAACAGTGCAGCAAGCAAAGCCGTCGAGCTTTTTTTCTTCTTCGTTGCCTCGTCTGTCTGTCCAGGTTGTTTGTTGGCGCCGAACATTGCGAGCGGCAAGCGCTCGAAGTCCAACCCCAACAACGCGTGCGCCGTGCGCGCGCAACTTCCCAACACATTTGTTGGAAATCCACTACTGAAGTTGTTGGCGCATTCCCAACTAAAGCTCAAGTCAGTGCTCTTCGTACGCGTTCCCGAAATATCTCCCCATACATAGCAGTTCCGACAGGGAATCGCACAACACGAAGCCTCGATCACCTGAACTTTGCTGCGCGTGCGACGGTCTCAGTGCTAACGTGACGCCTCTCCTAGCCCGTCAACCGTACTCGCTTATTCAGTAGAGTGTGCACGTGTTGTTCCAGCCATCTCTGGCACGGATTGATCGATTGACCGAGCAAGTTGATTGATTGACTGATTGTCTGATTGACGGATCGAGTCCATCATGAGCGCTGCAGAAGCAACACCCAATGGACTGATGGCGATTGACACGGAGATGAGCGTGGAGGCCGAGTTGGCGCGGCTCGAGGAGCTCGAGAACCAACTCACGCATATGAAAGTGCGTTGCGACTCGGACTCGATCCAGTCGTCGTCGGGTTCCACCGTCTCCACGCTGTCCGGAGGCTCTGCGGCGTCGTCGCCACTCAACGAATCCGGCAGTAACACGTGCAGTATGTCAACGCCTAGCACGCCCGTGCAGAAAGGCCGCGCTAACCATGAAGAACAAGATGAAGAAGAGAAGAGCACGGTCCCTCGACTGGCCGCTCCCGACGCGAGTCCCAGCGCCGTCGCCGCGGCCCAGCGATTCGGCGTGGCCAAGCCCGTGGTCGGCGTGCGTCGCGTCATGTCGTCGACAGAGCTGCCCAGCCACCGCCGCACTGGCAGCGCCGGGCGAATAGCCGACACGAGCAGCCCCGCCGACAGTGCCAGCAAGGCCAAGAAGCTGTCGTCGACCGAGACGCGTCGCGCGTACGCGCTGTCGGTCAAAGCTCGAATAGCAGGAAATGCCAACGTGGACGGTGGTTTCAGCGTGCGCAAGCCGCTGGTGCGACAGCGCAGCAACGGGAGTAGTCACGGCAGCGAGACGGGCAGCAGCTCGGGTGCGGCCACCTCGATGCTGCCGCCACCGACCAGTCTGGAGCTGATCACGCCCTCGATTCTCATGACTCCTCACCGCCGGAGAGACTCGATGGGGTCGAACACATCATCCGTGTCGTCCATCGCGTCCTCGCCGTCCACCACGTCGTCCGTGTCCAATGCCTCGGTATCCGCCCGCGCAAGTAGCCGTTTGACTGCGTCCACCGCGGCGTCTCGTCTCAACCGGGTGAAGAGCGCCTCGGCCGTCACTGGCCCGCCTCCATCAGCCATGTCCGCCCCATCGAGCCGCTCGCCTGGGAAGCTGTCCACGGGTGTCCCGCCGCCCAAAGTCGCCGTCATGCAGAAGCTTCTCCAGGCATCGAACGGCGACGCGAAGGATGCACGCGTGGACTCGGACCTGGTCAGGCAGCTCAAGCAGCAGTACGTTCTAGCGGAGCAAGGCGTCCAGCAACTGCTCAAGCCGGCGTCTGGCACGATGCCGCCGTCGCCCATGCGCGGCGCAGAAACCGAGGTGCGGCGACTGAAAGGCGGCATGAAGACGTTGAACGAGCACAGCGTGGCGCTCATGCTCGCGTGTGAAGTGCTACAGCGTCAACAAGACTCCCAGCAAGACGAGATTGCCCAGATGAGACTGGTTAATGACCAGCTCATGCGGGAAATGGAGGTGTTGGCGGCGGCGAGCAGTACCTCGAGTAAATTTTCAACGCCAGTGTCACCAGATGAGGACGCGCCCCGTGCAGACGCAATTGACGGAGACGTTGGTGAGGACAGCGGAAGGGACGATACTATCGAGACTCGTCGCTTCAGCGCTGCGGATTCGTCGCTGTCAGCTTTTGTGAACGAGATGCTGCGCAAGGCGACCGAGAAGATCGAAGAAAAGTGGAAAGCGCGCTTTGCCGAGAAGCTTGCCGAGCACGAGTGGGCGCTTGCTGTCGAGCGGGAACGAGCGTCGGCGTCGGTCATGTCCAACTCTCGGCTGGTCGCGGAGACGAAGCACGAGAAGGACGATGAACTGAAAGCGCTTCGAGAAGAAAACGTGGCGGTGAAGTTGGAGAATAAGCAGTTGGCGATCGAAATGGCCGCTCTCCACACGGATCTCGACTACTGGCGATCACAACTGTCCCAGCAAGATGAGCTGCGAAACAGTTCGAGCTTTTGGGAGAAGACGACGGATCTAGCCAAGCAAAACCGCGCACTGACCGAAGAGCTGACCATGGCCCAGCAGAGTGTGAAGAAATTGGACGAGGTGATCAAGGATTTGCGCATGCAAAACCACGACTATCGGGCGGAGAATGAAGTGTGTGTGAAACGTACTCAGGAGCTCGAGATGGAGAATCAGTTGCTGCGAGACCAGCACGCTCAAGTGGAGACAAAGTTTGATGATGAGAAGACGCGGCGCGAGCAGTTTCAAGTCAACGTGGAGCAACTTACGGTGGAAAACACGGCGCTGTATGCCCAGATGGTCGCTCTCCAGGCCACGCACGAGGCCAAGATGGAGGAAATGCGAGCGACGTTCGACAAGCGGAACGTGATCTTGGCCGGCGAAATGCGCGCGCTCGAGGCCCAAAACAAGCTGATGCGGCGAATGGACTCGACAGGCCCGGCCGAAGCAAGCAGCCTGGCGTCGTCTAGTAGTGCGCTGTCTGCCGAGGCGGAGCGCGAACTGGATGCACGTCTCCAGCATGTCACCGATGAACTGCTCTCGGTTCGCCAGGAGCTTGTAGTCCGTACCGACCAAATCACCGACCTGGAACAGAAAGTGGCTGACGGAGAGATTACGCGACGCAAGCTCCACAACACGATTCAAGAGCTGCGAGGGAACATTCGAGTACATGTTCGTCTGCGTCCATTTCTGCGGTCGGATGGCGAAGAAGCGCGGGCCGAAAACCCTCGGTCAGCGATTCGATCAGACACATTTGGCGGCACGATCTCGACCAACGTGGACAAACCTCACACGTTTGCGTTCGACAAGGTGTATGGCCAGTCCGAGTCACAAGAAGCGGTGTTTAGCGACGTGGCGGACTTTATCCAGTCGGCCATGGATGGCTACAACGTCTGCATTTTCGCCTACGGGCAGACGGGCTCTGGTAAGACCCACACGATGCAAGGAAGCGGGAAGGCACAGATGCGGGGCATCATCCCACGTGCGCTGCAGCTCATCATCAACTCGTGCCGCGAGTTGTCGACCCAGGGCTGGCAGTACACGCTGCATGTGACGTTCTTCGAGATCTACAACGAGACCATTCGGGATTTGCTGAGCAACGCGTCCGGCGGCGGGGATGACCGGAAGTACAATATCCGCACGGACCGGCGCGGCAAGAACTATGTGGAAGGGCTCGTCACGGTGCCGATCGACTTTGACGTGGCCGAAAACCAGCTCGAGGAGATTGTGAACCTGGCGGCGTGCAACCGGTCGGTGGACAAGACGGACATGAATGCGCACTCGTCGCGGAGTCACAGTATCTTTGGGCTCACGATCCGCGGCGTGAACGAGGTGCAGAACACGGAGGTCGAAGGCAGTCTGAGCCTCGTGGATCTGGCCGGCAGCGAGCGCTTGAGCCGCTCGAACGCTACCGGTGACCGACTCAAGGAGGCGCAGGCGATCAACAAATCGCTGAGTGCGATGGCGGACGTGTTCCAGGCACTCGCCAAGAAGTCGGCCCACGTGCCCTACCGCAACAGCAAGCTCACGTACGTGCTCCAGCCGGCGCTCTCGGGCGACGGCAAGACGCTCATGCTGGTCAACTTGTCGCCCACGTTCCAGTCGGTGGACGAGTCGGTGTGTAGTCTGCGGTTTGCGCAAAACGTGAGCCAGTGTGAGTTGGGTGCGCCCACGCGGCAGATCAAGGCGCGTGAACCGAGCGCGGCGGCCATATCGGCGGCTGTTCGGAGCTCGCCGGCACGCGCGTTGACGAGCAGCTCGAGCGCAGGGGCGCCCTCGAGTGCGACTGGCACGCCGACTGGCACCGCACGGCCGCGCAGTTTGACGGCGGCAGCCACGCCGCCGATTGCGAAGAAGCTCCAGTTCTAAGAAAGTGTTCAAAGCATGGACAAATATGACATGGGTGAACGACTCAGCCCGTGAAAGAGAGGAGCTCAAGCGCAACCTCTGTATGGGCGGCAGAGAGAAGACAAAATGGTTTATATAAGTCATCTGTGTGTAGATTCGCTATGGTCAGTCAGTCCATCATGGCGTCGCTTGGCGTCCAGGGCGGTTGGGCGGTCTGCGCGAGCGTCTAGTCGTCGTGGGCGATCTGGCCGCGAAGGAAGGCGATGAGTCGGATGAAGTAGATGAGTGTGCACAGCGCGCAGATGAAGAGCGTGACCACGAACGCGCCCGAGCCGAGCGAGCCCGACGGGATGCCGCCCTTCTCGTTGAAGTTGTCGCTTGAGTAGCCGTAGTCGAGTGCGAGCGGGAAACCAACGGCCCAGAACATGGCGTGCGTGGCCAACAAGTTGAAGGTCCAGCCGTAGTTGTTGGATACGAAGCCCCAGAGCGACGGCTTCTTGAGGTTGGTGGCCATGGCGACGAGAGAGAGAGAAGGAGGTGCTTGTGGATGAAGGCGCCGCGAAGAGGTGTGGTGGAGTTGACTCGTCGACCAAGCTCCAACGGGGGTTTCACTTTTGGAATACTGTCTACTTGTTTAGGTGCAATATCTGAGACGGTGCAGAATGCGATAGAGTCAAATCAACTGATACAGCTTAACGTCTAACCGGTTTCAGACTGGTACATATGAGTTGAGAATGCCTGGAACGCTGGTAGAAATACCACACGCCTTGGAAGGAAGAGGAGCTCAGGCATGAGCACTACTACCACCTCGATTTCCAAAATACGATCCTTGCATGGACTATGGGGACAGCGTCTTGTCTGTTTTCTCTTCCTCGTGTGTTTTCTTTAGAGTTTAGAACAACGGTCCACCCTCATGGGCTCTGTATCCGTATCTACTGGTTGAGACGTAGGGACTGAGCCTAGTCGCGCTCGCTGATGGCCGTCAAATGCACTTCGATCTCGTCCTCCGTCAGCTTGCGGAACCGTTCGCCCTGAGAGACAACGCCGACTTCGATCTCGTTCGGGCGGAAGTCCGCCGACAGCACCGACTGCAGGCACGTGATGGCCGTGTGCAGCGTGGTCTCCAAGTCCATCGACGGGTTGGCCTTGATCTTCTTCTCCAGATAGTTCTGCGCCTCCTGCTCCTTTGTGCCGGCCGAGGTGGCCTTGTAGCCCCAAAAATGGCCCGCTGGGTCGATCTTGAAGAGCTGGGGGCCCTTCTCCTCGTCCACGCCGATGAGGAACGTGACGACGCCGAACGCACGCATCGACGCGTGCTGCGTGTACACCTGCGCTACATCGGCAATGCGCTTAGACAGAACATGCGGTGGCACCTTGTAGCCGTACTTGTTCTCGAACTCGTGGGCCTCGTAGCGAAGACGCTGGGCCTGGGCACGCGCATCGGCTGCGACCGTCACACTCATCTGTAAGCTTTCAACGCAAGTACATGATACTCCAGTGACACTTACCTGGCAGACCCGTGATCAGCGCACCGATCTCGGGTGTGATCTGGAACACACACGTGACCGAGTCGGGGTCGATCAGCTTGTCCTAGACTCAGCAGACACCATCAGCTAAAGGCAATGTCAGAGCCTTTCCAAAATGAGCTGCCACGCACCTGCACTTTCTTCTGCGTCACGAACACGACGCTGTCCTTGCCGCGAACGCCGACTGAGGTCAGCCCGCACTCGTTGGCAGCGTTGAACGCATACTCTGTGGCAAAACCCGAAATGGTAAGATCCGTCGCGGAGTGGGAGCGTTGACTCGCCGAGAGATCCACGCACCGATCTGGTAGAGGCGGCCCTCGGGCGAGAAAATCGTGATGTGGCGGTCGTATCCGTCTCCAGGCATGTTGCTTCACTTGACGCTTGGGTCGTGTGGTGTGTGGCGTTGCGGCGGGTGCACAGAGCTTCGGTTGCTTTCTCGGCTTTTGCGATCCTGCCTCCTTCTTCCCCCTTTCAGACCCGAAAGATCGCGCACAGTATACACTCGTTCAAAGTACGATTGGGGTACGAATGTAACCGGCTTTAGTGGAATACTGATCCACCAAACACGGGAGGTGTATTTCAGTTCATTTATCTCAACATCAAAGTGAGCTGCTCGCATTCAACGCCCCCTCCGCGATCGCGAATTCGCATTCACCGATTCGCCGTCTTCTGTGTGCGTCGCTTCATTAGACCAAAGCGCGTACTTCTCTTCCGCACTGCAGCTCGTGATGACGCCGCAGCCGCCGCGCGACCTTATTGGCTACGGCCGCCAGGGCTTCGACCCGAAATGGCCTAGCGGCAAGAAGCTTGCGGTCCAGTTCGTCATCAACTTCGAGGAAGGCGGCGAGAATTGCATCCTGGATGGCGATCGCTGCTCGGAGCACTTGCTCTCAGATATTGTCGGTGCATCCTCGTACGTTGGCGAGCGCCACCTCAATATGGAATCGCTGTACGAGTACGGAAGTCGTGCTGGTTTCTGGCGACTGCACCGCGTGTTCACGGAGCGGAAGCTGCCGCTCACTGTCTACGCCGTTGGCCTCGCGCTGGAGAAGAACCCGGCTGTTGGCAAAGCCATGGTTGAGGCGGGATGGGAAGTGGCAAGCCACGGATATCGCTGGATCGATTACCAAAACGTGGACGAAGCCACCGAGCGTGAGCACATCCGCAAGACCATCGACATCCACGAGCGCGTGCTCGGCAAACGCCCCGTCGGTATCTACCAGGGCAAGCCGAACGTCAACACGCGGCGCCTTGTCATCGAAGAAGGCGGCTTCCTGTACGACGCGGACGCGTACAACGACGACCTTCCGTACTGGAACCACGATTTTGGGCGACCGCATCTCGTGGTGCCGTACACGCTGACCAACAACGACATGAAGTTCGTCGCCTTCCAGGGTTTCAACAGTGGCGACCAGTTCTTCACCTACCTCAAGGACACATTCGACGTTCTGCTCGCTGAAGGGCACAGCGGCAACCCAAAGATGATGTCCATCGGCCTCCACTGCCGCGTGGTGGGCCACCCGGGTCGGATCGCCGCGTTGATCCGTTTCCTGGACTATATCCAAATGTTCCGCGACGAAATCTGGGTCTGCCGCCGTGAAGACATCGCTCGCCATTGGTACAAGAACCACTATCCGAAGCGAGTCGGAGCAAAACTGTAGATTGTTGTCAATCACTCGGTGAGTGACGAATGTCCGCCTCGTTGAAATGCGATCTGTTTCACTTCTATTTGATTGATCCATCATCCTAAGATCTCTAAAAAAATTTGAATAGCAACTGCGCTTGGATAAAGGTCTACCGCTTCGGCGACGGCGCAGGTGTCGGGGTCGCTCCAGCATTGACGTCGCGATCGGCTGCTAACCACGAGATCTCAGCTTTGATCAGTGTCTCGAGTCGGGCAAGTAACGGGGCGCCTTGAGTTGGATCCAAGCCACGTGCGAACAAGAGCTACATTGACAGCAACACCATTGAGTCAACCCTTTCTACTCACCAATATGTATCCTACCCATGAGGTGCTTACCTGCTCGACATCCTTGCGTAGGAAGAAGATTGCTCGCTCAAATCGCTCTCGCTCAACACCTTTGCGATACAGTGGGTACTCGCCGTGTGGGTCGTTGATCTCATCCTTCATGTAGGATTTGGACGAGTACGGTACAATCTTGTAGCGCAGGTTCACGTGCAGGTACTTGCTCAACATGAACGTCAGGTGCGACATGTACCCAAGTGCCGTCGAGATTTGTTCGTCATCGCCGCGGCCGCTGATCGTGAGATCGGAGTTCAGGATGCGAATGCCCCGAATAGCGTACTCGCCAGCGCCAACGTAGTCGATCGGGTACACGGTCATCAGCTCCTTGACAAGCATGGCTTGACGAGATCGGATCTTGTGGGCAGCACGAAGAACTTCGCAGCGCCGCTCTAAAATTCCCTGCTTCTCGTCCTTGTACCGCACGCTCATCTGCATCATGCTTAACAGCGCCTTGGGAATGTGGATGTCAGTCTCAAACGTTCTTCGCTCGTCCTGCATGATGGCTTTGACGCGTTCCATAGAGTTCTTCTTGTCCGTAATCTGGCGCCGCAGAGCTTGTATTCTGTCCTGGACAGCTGATCGCGCATGGTCCTTGTGCACAGTTCGCTCCGACTGCACGAGCCGCTGCATGATCTGCTCTTGCAGCGCTTCGTTCCCAAGCGTGACATCTTCAATGTGCTTTCTCAGCGCGCGTATCCGCTCGAGGTTGTCGATGCCGTCGTGGAGACTGTACTCTTTCAGCTGAATCGCCGAGCCTTTTCGTCGCGAGTGTTTGACTGAAATCACGCCCATCTCCACGAGCAGCTCAATCACCTCGCGTTTCACATACAGTCGACCGTTGAACTCAAGTAGACACGTGTTCAGCGGCAGATTGGAGATCTCCGTCAGTCCAATGGGCAACGGATCGAGCTCGCGAATGTTGAAGCCCACACTAAACACCCCTTCCTCATACGCCGACGCATTTCCACCGCCATTTTGCGCGTTCAGGCGCAGCGACGAAAGCTGCACAAGCGACTGGCCCGCCAATGTCATCGCTGTCGGGACGGATTCACTGCCGTTTGCCTTCTCTTCTTCGTCTTCGTCGTCAGAAAAGCCAAACCCGCGTCGCGCGGGCTTTTTCATATCGGCAAAGTAAAAGCCCGTGGCCACTGTCGTGTCGATCTCCTCGATCGCGGGCTCCCGGGTCGTGTCTTCCTGATCCGTGTCGTCGTCGCCGCCGTCGTTGGGGTGGTACCCGTTTAGCGCCACACCGTCCTCGTCGGCCATGATCACGCCCGCGAGCGCGCTCGATTTCCGCCGCGCGAGCTTGTAGTTGCGCACGCGCACGACGACGATCTCAAAACACGTGCCGCTGAGCAGCGGCGCGATGCTCACGTGACGGTGGTGGCCGTCCAGGTCGTGCGACAGGTGCGCGAGCGTCTCGGGCTCGAACGGCATCCACACTGGGTTGAGCGTGTTGCACACGATCTCGCTCACGTAGACCACATGGCCGTCAATCACTACGAACATAGAAACGAAGAAAGACCAGCAACATGTCAGCGCTAGCGCACCAACTGCTTCCCCCACCAAGAACCCACCGAGCTTGAAGTAGAGATCCAGCAGCTCGCCGCTAGCGGTGCCGGGCAGAGCCACGTTGCGCATGGAGAAGGCCGAGAGCTGCTGGAGCGTGACGTTGCTGCGCTGCGAACCGGCGGACAGCGGCGTGGCGGCCACGGGCGTGGTCGCGTACGACGGCGTCGTCGCCGTGGTGCCCACGCTGCTGGACGGCGACATGGTCGCCATGTTTTCCCTTGCTTTCGCTTGCGGCCGCGCGCCGACGCTTGTGGGCCGGGTCCGCCTGATGTTGGAGAAGCACACAAAAAACCCAAGGAGGAGCCAGAGTTGCGGACAACAACACCGTGAGGGGAAAACCGGTGCAAAACCGGTTTTTGTTTTACTCACTGTACCTTCCATGGAGCACTGGTCCAAGTTGAAGTGATCACGGCTGCAATTGCAAGAACCTCGCTGGCGACCAAGACCTACGAGTGTGTGCTCGTAGCTTTTAGAGAACAATCTGATGACTAAGGTACGTACATGACATAGAATAACTGTGGGGGCTACGTCTGGACGATGCTAGAGGTGTTCCCGTGGCTTCGGGAATCCGTGTTCATCGTGTGATTCCGACATGGTGTCTCGCTGGTTGGGCAGCGCTTCAGTCGAGAGACGATCTTCAGTTGATGGGCCTAAATCACAGAGTCTCTCGCTAGTCGGCCCATTCGTTTATTAGGTCCGATCGCCTCTCTGCACAATTCGTCGTGTCTCACAATGCATCTACGTCCTCTGTGTTTCCATTCTGTTTCGCAAATGGCGGTTGGTATCGCTGTTTGTCTCGTCCCAACAGCACGTATCACTCTATACGAGCTCATCAATTTCAGTTTTGCTCTCCAACCAAGATGACCACACAGCAGCGTCTCCGTCGTGGCGAGATCCCGTGTCGCGGAGCAAACCTGGGCGGCTGGCTCGTCGTCGAGCATTGGATGACGTGGGACTCGGTCATTTGGCAGGATGTGCCGGAAGATATCAGCTGCAAGGGTGAGTTCGCCACTATGCAGTTCCTCGGCCACGACAAAGGTGACGCGCGCTTCGAAGAGCACCGTGCTACGTGGATCACCGAGGCCGACATCGCCGAGATGAAGCAGTTCGGACTTAACACGGTGCGGGTCCCCGTGGGCTTCTGGCTCATGGGTTTTGACCCCACCGACTCATCCAACAAGCGCGAGATGCATGTGTTCGCCCCCGGTGCAATCAAGTACGTTGACAAGCTCATCAACGAATGGTGCGCCAAGCACGACATGGCCGTGCTCTTGGACATCCACGGCGCGAAGGGCTCCCAGAACGGTCGCGACCACAGCGCTCCACCGACGCCCGGAGTCAAGTACTGGAGCGACTACCCAGAGAACGTGGACAACACTGTCCAGTTCGCCCGGTTCCTGGCTCACCGCTATCGCGACAGCCCCGCGTTCCTCGGTCTTGGTTTGCTGAACGAACCTGAATACCCGATGAACCGCGACGTCGTCTGTGACTACTACAAGCGCGCGTACCACGAGATCCGCAGTACAGGCAACGACTGTGTGCTCGTGACTGCGCCCATGCTGACAGAGCAGTATCCGCCCGTGATGGACGATCTGATGCGGTTCCCTGAGTATTTCAACGTGTGGCACGAGTGGCATCCGTATTTCATCTGGGGGTACGAAGACCAGAATGCCGACCAGATCCTTCAGGCAGTGAAGCGCTACAGTGACCAGGTCAAAGGATGGCAGGGCAACTGGCTGCTCATCAGCGAGTGGAGCCTTGGCGCCCACGCGTCGGCGTTCCCAGGCGACGACCGGCAGAAGCTCAAGCGGTTTGCCGACGCCCAACTGGAAGCGTTTTCGCACGCACACGCTGGCTGGACGTTTTGGAGTTGGAAACACGTCGACGACAAGTACAAACGCCCCACGGGCTGGTCCATGCGCCAGCTTCTGCGCGACGGCGTGCTCCAGGTCTCGCCGTGAGTCGATGAGGCTAATGTTGGAGTTGCAGATGATCATGAGTTAGCTTAGCTTAGGTTATGTGGTAGACAACCCATGGTAGTACGTAACCCTTCTTCTCGATTCTGTGGCCAGTTGAACTCGCGAATCTTCAAGCTCGGATGTGGTTACGCTGTGTGGTTATATTTTTAAGAGGTTAACCTCGTCTGTCTGGTCTGCGTCAGGGAGTGTGGCTTCCTGCCAACAGCTCTCTAGTCCGAAATGACACACCGCGCAACGCCTCTCGTGCGCCGCCTGCGCGCCAACACGGCGCGATTGCGCCACACCGACCACGCCCACAGCTTGGACGTGTCTCTGGCGTTCATGGGCAAGCGTCTGCGGCCGCAAACGGCCTCGCACGAGTTCAGAACGGCGGCACTACGCGCCACCAGCGCGTCATTTGCCGAAGGCGACACCAACGACACTTGGCGCGTGCTCGCGGCCGGAGTTAGCGCGTTAGCGCTCGGAACTCTTGTCGTTTCGGAAGATGAGGCGACCGCCGCGGCCGAGTCCATCCGCGGCGACGGCCGGGCAGTGCTGGCACTAAGCCCGTACCTCAGCGGCGACGACGTGGCCATCCACGAGGCGTTCGAGATCACGGACGAGATCATCGGCGAGGGTGGGTACTGTGTGGTCCACCGTGGTGTGGACAGGCGCACGGGCGAGGCTGTGGCGGTCAAGATCCTGGACAAGCGCGAGACGCCCGCGCGCGAATTCTGGACCGAGGTCGACGTGCTGCGCACAGCGAGTCACCACCCCAACATCATGCAGCTGCGCGCCGTGTACGAAAGCGAGAAGCGCTGGTTCATTGTGCAGGAGCTCGCATCGGAAGGCGAACTCTTCGACCACTTGATCGAGAATGGTGCATACTCCGAGAAACAAGCGAGCGGCGCGATCCGCGAGCTGTGCGACGCGCTCCACTACTTGCACCGCA
This sequence comes from Pythium dissimile, assembly GCA_023336445.1. NCBI lineage: Eukaryota > Oomycota > Peronosporomycetes > Pythiales > Pythiaceae > Pythium > Pythium dissimile. Next base: position 9,060 of record JAADWZ010000231.1, on the reverse strand, counting down.
AGGGCATCGTCCACGGCGACATCAAGCCGGAAAACATCCTGCTCCACAACGGCCGCATGTGCCTCGTGGACTTCGGCGTCTCGTTCCGCATGGGGGAAAACTTTTTTGCGGACTCGCAGCTCACGGGCACCGTGGCGTACGCGGCGCCTGAGACTCTGCGCAACACCGACAGCATCCGATTGGCAGTCGCCGCGGGCGATGCGACGGTAAGCACTGCCGAGTACGGCTTGGGGCCGCAAGCCGACATGTTTGCACTCGGTGTGGTTCTCTACATCCTCCTGTGCGGATCGCACCCGTTTGACCCCTACAACAACCTCACCGACGACGAGATCCGCCAGCGCATCATCAAGGGAAAGGTCAGTCGACAGACGCGAACGTGGCAATCGATCTCGCCACCGGCAAGGGATCTCATCGAGAAGCTACTGGAGCCAGATCCGGTGAAGCGACTAACATCGGCAGAGGCGATGACCCATCCGTGGTTGTCGAAAGAGGCGCAGCTGAGCCAAAAGCCAATTCGTAACTCGGCTGAGCTGCTGGAAAAGTTCCAGCGTGGGCGAAGGCGACTCCGAGCCAGTATCTTGGGCGTCTTGCTGTCGGAATTGCTGGATGAGGAAGGCACCGACAAGCAGACTTCGCCATTGTTATCTTCAGCGAAGGCAGCCACCATGGGCATCAGTTCCAGCGCTCATGCGCTTGACCACAAAGCGGACGCGCTGCTCTCGACTCTCGACATCTTTGACCGAGAGAAGAAGGGATTTATCACGAAGAACGACCTGGCGCGCGTGGGCAAGAAGCTCGGTCGCTCGCTTAGTGAGGCGGACCTGAACGAAATGCTCGTGGGCGCGACCGGAGATCCAGAGCTAAGCGTTGGTTCGATCAACGCGATCGGATACGACGACGTGAAGCTGGCGATCTCCACGCTGCGGTCGGCGAGTTACGACCCAGGCGAGGTTATCATCCACGAAGGCCAGACTGGCCACCACGTATTCCTGCTTCTGGATGGCCAGGTCGAAGTCTCCTGTAAGAATCCGATCAAGAGAGTGACGGAGCCGCTGACGGTGAAGCCTTCGAGCAAAACTGGTGGTGCAACCCATCGCGGCGGACGACTCGGTGGTTTTTTGGTGGGGAAGCAGTTGATCAAGAATCCAGTGGTGGAAGAGGTAGAAATCCGTGAGGGCGCTGCTGGGCCTGCTCCACGAAGTGAGGAGGTCATTCTGAAGCGGCTTCAGAAGGGCAGTTTTTTTGGAGAAATCGAGCTGTTGCGGCCCGATGGCCGTCTCCATCCTAGGATCGCGACGTACCGCTGCGCCTCGAAATCATCGAAAGGAGAAACTGGATCGCCCTGCAAAGTGCTCCAGCTCGTCGCCGACGATTTTCTCAATGTCAGCAACGTGTACACGACGATCAACGACAAAGTAGAGTCGAGTGCACGCCGCCACACACAAGAGCAGCTGATCAAGTGCGTTGAAGCGACCAAGGGCTCCATGAAGAAGCGAACGCTGGCTCCGGGCGAGTTTGTGTACCATGAAGGCGAAGAGCGTGATTCGTTTTTCATCATCGTGGACGGACAAGTGGAAGTCCTGTCTCAGCACGAGGAGGTAGTGGTCGAGCAGCTCAAGACAGGGGACTACTTCCCACTCGGGGTTTCTGGCGTTACGAGCAACTGCACCATCCACAGTCGACACTACAGTGTGCGCTGCCTCAAGCCGACGACTGTGATCGAGATTGGTGGCGAGTCATTCCGGAGTTTCTTGCACAGCAACCAGTTCATGGCGTCGTACTTTCGCCAGGAGATCAAGACGCGCGAGCAGCTTCGGCTGGAGCGCCACCTGACCAAGTCCATGACCAGTTAATTTGGAGAAAAAGAGATGCCTACATCCAACGCAGCCACTCTTCGAACTGGGAAATTGACACGACCAATGGCAGGACTTGATCGATGAGCCGCAGATCATCTTTGCTCAGCACACTATCGTACTGAACCTGCGGGGAGTGTGCTGGTGGTATGGTAGCAAACGGGTGTACCAACCGATAGAACAGCTCGTAGGCCTCGTCTTCAGTGAACTGGTCAGCCGACTCATCACTGTCTGGTAGGGGCATGACAACGACGCCCTTCTGGAGGAAGTACCGCAGAATGACCTGCGCATTAGTTTGAAGCGCGTCGGTCTCTTCCGTGTTTCGTTTCTCCAAGTGATACGGCTCGACTTCAGCTTCGTGCACCACTTGAACGTCGAACTGGCGCCGCCGTTGTCGTTGGCCGATTTTGTCGACGACCTGTTGCCACTGTTGCCGTAGAGGATGCTGCAAAGGCAACTGTTCCAGAGCGTGATACGTGAATCGAACCACCACATCCATGCGGTGACCGTGTGCGAATGATAGCAACGCACGAAATGGCACGTCGACGTGGACGCGATGACCTGCCGACCGCTGAGATGCTAGACGCACGTCCATCGAGAGCACTGTCGGTAGATACTCTGGGCTGGCAGTGAAGATGAACTCCATTTCCTGCGTGGTGAAGTCATTGAGCCCCATTGTGTGCACAAGACCACGCCTTTGAATCAAGCACATGGCCTCCCAGTGCTGGAGTACGATCTTTTTTCTTTCTGAGGTGGTGAGAGTGGCGTTCAGAGCAAGCGGTCGAGCAAGCAGGATCACATCCAGACTCTCCACCTGGAGGTGACCAATCACATCTTGAACGCGGTCAGAAAGCGTCGCTATCGTCCACACAGAGCTCGATACGACAGTGATGGAGAAGATGGAGCGTTGGAGCGGCGTGGTTGTGGCGTACGCGGCGTGAAGCGCCTGTCTAGCCAGCAGCAACACGCCGCGGTCGTCCGGGTTCAGCACCGCCACGCCAGTGCACGTGCCGTGCTCGAGAGAGCGCATCAGGCACCTGTTTGTGCTTGCATTGTTGACACGCACGGGAAACAGGAGGCGCTGCTGCGGAGAGTACGCGCTGTGGCCACCATTGAACTCGGTGCTCCACATGGCCGTGGATATGATATAGCTCGATGTGAGCACCGTACTATTAGAAATGAGATCCTGGAGCTAAAAACTGTAGCCAAGTGTCGCTTCCCAATTAAGGTGGTGCACATCAATAAAAAAGTGGTGTTGACCACCTTATATGGGTAGGCCCAACCTTGTGTGGCCTTGGCTGGCGCCGCGAACAGTTCCAAGACGAGCTTCAGGGAACCATGTCGGCGATGATGTTGCGATCGGCGCTGCGTGCGCACGCGGTGCGTGTGGCTCTCCAGCGCTTTGCTGCGGGGCCGAAGGCGGCTGCGGCCGTGGCTGTGCAGTTTCGCTGCCAGGCCACGAAAGCCGGCCCGAAGAAGGGTAAAGGTGGGCGCGACGACGGCGACCTCTACGACCCGTACAAGCTCTACCAGGATGAACACGGCAAGCCGGGCTTCCGCGAGTTTAACCCGGATCTTCTGGACGACATGGACGACTTCGAGTGGTCTGAGCCCGAGGAGCTGATGGCCGACAAATCGTGGCCGCAGACATCCGGTACTGACATGTTCACGGACTTGATCAACGTGTCGGGCGAGCCACCGGCGCCGGAGAAGCTCGAGCTGATCCTGAAGGAGTTCTACCGCCGTATTGACCACAAGGCGATCACCGAGATCGAACTGCCGGAGATCAACGTGGCGATCGCCGAGGAGCACCCGAACAAGGAGGCTCTGGAGATCATGAAGCTGTCGCTGCTCAACAACGGCCACATTTCGATGGACGACAAAGACGAGATCATGGCGGCGCTTGTGGACGAGCTCGACCACCTACGAAAGGACAAGACCACGCTGTTCAACAACATTGACTAATTAGACAAAACACAGGACGCGTGACCCATCCACCTCCAGCTCATTTCCTCTGCGTCCTTTCCTACAGGCTTGTTCGCATTGCCTGCAAAAATGCACCGGAAACCTTAGGCGGCTGTAGTATTCGCGTCGTCATAGACACGATGCCTCGGCGGATTGCTCGCCCTAGCCGCCATGCCAAACGATGAGGCTGGACGACGATGGATCATGCATTCGTTGTGCTTCATGATACCGGTACTGTAAACCGGTACTGCACCGGTTTGAGTGTTATCATGGTGTTGCAGATGCGAGATGCCAAGAAGGTCGTCCAATCTGGAAGCCTGCCCACTTTCCTAGCGCGCACGCCAGACCGTCAAGCAGACCACGGGCGCTGCCCTTATCCCACCGCATCGCACTCTTCTTCGACCACGATGGCCGCGCTCTCGAGCGACCGCCAATTCGGCATTTGGCGCAGCCGCGTCTTCCGCGAATTCGACAAGTGCGCGCGCGTCGGGCGAGAGTGTCCCGGCGCGGAGCTCTATGAGCTTTTCGTCGACGAGCATCAAGGCGCCGCCGTCGCGCGGTTCCGCGTGTTTGTGCCGTTCCGCGATGGCTCTAGCGCGCTGCGCATGATTCCGCTGACCGCGCTGGAGGTGTCCATGCCCTTCGAGGCCAACCGCTCGACCGCCACGTTCCCGTTCAGCGCGCCGCGCGTGGGCGTGTACATCGGCGCTCAGTACGTGCCGCGCGAGATTCGTCGCGCGTGCCCAGCAACGGGCGAATGGCTGTTGGATCTGCCAACGTTGGCGCATTGGAGCCCGTCCAACACACTCGTAATGATCCTCCAGGACTTTGTCGCCGCCGTGCAACAGGTAGGTTGGCGCCCCAAGTCGAGGCTCTGACGCCCCCCGTCCGTCACGTCTTAATCGATGTACTATGCGTAGAATGATCCACAACCGACGACAGGAGCGGGCGACAAAGGACCAGTGAACGGTGCCAGCAACTCGGTGTCGGAAGCAAAAGCGAACAAGAGATTGCGCATGCGCAAGCGCGACATCTACGGCGCCATCTACCACTGTGAAGAGGTGGATCCGCGAACGGGAATGCTGCGGCCCGTTCCCATGCTGCTCCAGTCTGGCAATGTCGTGCTGTTGGTGCCGCCTCCATCCAAGACCGCGGCAGCGGCCGTCAGACGAGCTGGTGTCGTGGATGACCCAGACTACGTGTACGTGAGCGATCTGTTCCCGCTCAAAGACATCGCACGGATCACCCCGCAGCGTGGAAAGTCGGTCACATTCTTCTTCAAGAACCACAAGTCGCAGTGTCGTACGCTGCTGACGGTGCAGACCGAGGACATCGTGGCGGACATTCAGCGGATGATCGCCGCTGTGGGGTCGAAACGCGCGCGAGAGGACGACACGGGCGGGCGCGGCCATCACCTTCGCAACCCTCGCGACGACGTCGCTGCTCAGGACGAAGGTGCATTCTCGCAGCTGCTCTCGTTTCTGTCACCCGACCACACGGAGAAGGCGAAGGAAGTCTCGAGCAAGATCGTGGGCAAAATCTCTCGCTGGGGCAGCTCCGTCTCGAGATTCTTCAAGGGCGACGACGACGCACAGGACGCGGACCCGCGGGCTGGCCGAGACCCAGCGTTCCACGAGCTGGATCGGATGAAGTCGGAATTTTTCCACTACCCCTCGAGGGCCAAGGTATGCTTTCAGTGTCAGAGAGACGCTGTAGTTTCGATTCTCTCATTGACACACATTTGTGGCTATTAGATGCTGGCGATCACAACTCGCTATCAGAAGCTGGCACAAGTACGGGCGCAACACAACAGCCGCGATGGTCAAGTGGAAAAGGCCGTGGAGGAAATGCAGGCGTTCATCGATCACCCGGTCACGCAGCGGCTGCTGCTCGAGTCGTACGCCGTTGAAAGTGCGCAGCGAGGTATCCGCGTCGGGTCCTTGTAACCAGGACGAAACACACACACACACACAACAAATAGGCCAAGACGGCAGACTGGTAACAAAATTCGATGGACTGCTTAATCTTCATTGCCCCCGTCTTCTTGCAACCCGGGGATTGTCGAGACGTATCCGAGCATTTGCTTGATGAGTCGCTTGTCAACTTTTTTCTTGCTAGTGTGGAGAGCCTGCAGTTTCTTGTAGGCTGCGACGATCTGTCTATGGAGCGTCTTCTTCTTAACCTCTCTATCACCCAACGTCTTCCATTTGCTGCAGAGCTGGTTGGCCTGCCACAGGTCTTGCTGCGCCTGCTTCAAATCATGCAGCACGAGGTTTGCGACCCCTCGGTGGTACAACGCTGCAATGTACTGCGGATGGATCGTAAGAACGTGAGCAAAGCACTCGATCGCGCTCTCATGGTCATGCATCATCGCGAAGGCCTTGCCCATATTCATCGCACAGTCCACGGCCAGCGTCTTGAAGAGCGCGAGCTGGTTTGTATCCATTCGCAGCCTCAGTCGATGCCACGGAACGCGCTCCTCCTCTTCGTCTTGGTCGTCATATAGTACTTCCACGTCTTCCTCAATGTCAGAGATCATACCACTACGCACCGACCCATTGCGCTGCATGACTTGAACGGACGCTCCAATACTACAGCGCGATTGGATTTCGTCTGGAGACAACGATGCCAGTTTCTGCTCTGCCTGAAACTCGGCTGCGCGGACAATGGCGATCGCGCGGCGATAGAACAGTCGAGCCGTTGCGAAATTCCCGCGCTGGTAGAACGAGTTCCCGCGGAATTTGCAGTCCAGCGCGGCTTTCATAGATTGGTCAATGGAGCCACATGACTCATTCTCCAGCGACGCAGAAAGGCCGACGACGCTGCCGTGGCGCTTCTCGTACTCGTCAATTTCGGGGATCAGCAGAGCGTGAAGTTGATTGCAAATCGAGCGCACATATCCGTCTTGGATGGTGGGTTTACCCTCGGGTTTGGTCCCGAATATCTTCGCCTTTTCTATCCCTCCTCGAAGATCAGGAACCGACGGCAACACTGCGAGAAACGACGGTGATTCCACCAGCATCTGCAATATGCGAATAGTCTCTTCAAACACGCTGGTAGTGCGACTGAGCAGCAGCTGAACGATCGCTTCGCTCAAATTTGCAGCGCCATCGACGTGGACAACCTCGGACTCTGCTGTTGGGCACACGAGCGTAGCCGCGTGTCGCAAGGTCAAGGCAGCCGTCTGATATAAGCTGGCCAGCATGGCAGCCGCGTCACCATCGACGACACCAATCTGTCTCTTCGCACGGAGCGCTTGGTCCTCATTGAGAGCCACCTGAACGACCGTGCGGAACAATCCGATTTTAGTGATCGCCTTCACGTCGTCCTTGGTCTTCATCAGGTCCACAAGAGCTCCTCCAAGTTGTTCGCGGGCGTCGGCGCGATGTAACGTCACGTAAAACTGCTTGAGCAACTCCAATGCCGACTCTTTGGTCGTTAGTACTCCGTGGTGGACAGCCAGCGACAGACAATGCGCCATCGTGTACTGGACCTCCAGCGCAGCAAACCGATCTGCCGTCATCCGCGCCATCATCTTCTCTGCGAGCGTCTCACTGCCGTCAGCTGCATGCACGTCAATCGCCCGCGACACAAATCTCCAGCGCACGGTCAGAAGTGACATTTTGGTGCTGCGCTTGAGCTCGAGCGAGCCGATGCACCAGTCCAGCAGTTCATCGACGAGCTCCGTGATCTTTTCTGACGGGCGCCACGCGTCGACGTCCGTCGTGGCCTGCAGTGCGTTCAAGCACAGCAGCACCGCGTCCTCATCGAAAGCGTCGGCGTAGTCGTCGTGGTCGCTGTCCGCGCCAGTGCTGTGGGCCTTCACGGCGCGCAATAGTCGCAACAGCTCACCTTCCGCGCTCATAGCGATTGAAACGAAAGATTGAGCACCTACTCATTACGGTATTGATACAAACCTCCTGATTGCAAAAATGCGGCTGAAAAGGTTAACTTAACGTAGTTGGTAGCTTGAACACTTGGCTGCGAAGCCGTCAGTATTGGCCGCGAATCATCAGCATCATGAAGCTCTTCGCGCCGCTGGTTTCGTGGCGGCGCCAGGCCGCACAGCGCCTGCCGCGAACGCGTAGCTCAATCAGACGATACACCTCGAACACCAGCAAACCCAACGCTGCGACTGACCAGGGCAAGTCGGCTGTGGACAAAGGGCAGCCGCCGATCACAGCCAACACGGTCACATCGGTGCGCGCTGCGACGCCCGGCACCGTGCGCGTTCGCCGCGGCACCGACCCGCGCGCACAGGGATTGGAGATGGACACGACCATCACGCGCATGATGGGCTCGGACTGGGGCGACCGCAGCAAGCAGCCCGTGACGTTCGCGATGAAGCTCTACTGGGGCATCTTCATCCTCGTGCTCGCGAACGGCGCGTTCACGTACTTTGTTGGCAAGGATGGTGCGTACATAGATTTGCAGGAACGCGCATTGGATGGGGGGAACCATCGGTATCTGATTTTTGTTGTTGTTGTTTTATCTGTGGTCGATAGAGACATTTTTGGTCGACAAAGTCCAGAAAAAAGTGGATGAAAAGCTCGGCCGAGTGGAAACGAACGAGTTCGTGATCATGGCCGACAAGCCGAACACATCTAGCCCTGCGTCAACTGCGCCAGATGCTGACGTGCCGTCATCGACGTCAACGCCAACGCCGACGCCGACACCGACGTTGAAATCGAACACTGCGGGGTCCAAGTCGGCGCCAACTCCTATGGAAGGCAAAATTTTTGAGTCGGCAGAGACGCCAACGAAAAGTGTATTCGCGTCCAAGACGGCACCAACACCGATGCCATTCTTCGGTGCACCGACGGCTCAGCGCGTGTCCAGTAAAGGTGACTACGAGCGCCAGCTTCAGCAGCTGCGACTGCGTCAATCTCGGGCGAGAGAGGAGCGCAACGATCCTTCCGGCTTCCGATCGGTTGAGGAAATAGATGTCGAAATCAAACGCATAGACCAGCACAAGGCACACGTCAAGCGGATGCTGAAACAGCTTTAGATTTATACCTCACGCACACAATCTTCTCGATGCTGAGCACCACATGCTGTTCTCCGGAGCCCAAGTGGTTTCTGTTATTACTCTATGGCCCACGACTTCGTGGAGGCAGATCATATCCATATTGCACTGCATGGGGCAGCACAACACTGACCCAAGAAACAGTATACAGTATTTCGTTCCGTCTCGCTTGTAGAGTGTACGAACACCTGTATCTATCGGCTGCTGAGTCTGTAT